>CBVK0100020568.1:0-37466 GCA_900067695.1 Picea abies | reverse complement strand
CTTCCGATCTCACGGAAGTATGCAGTTGAAATACTGAAGAGATTTGATATGTTGGAGTGCAAATCCATGAATACACCCATGGAAACAAAGTTGAAGCTCATGGTTAACACTTCGTCAGAATTGATTGATGCTACATTGTACAGACAGATCATTGGATCGTTGATGTATCTGACGAACACCAGGCCAGATATATGTTTTGTTGTGAACATATTGAATTAGTTTTTGGTAGAGCCCAGACGTGTTCACCTGGTAGATGCAAAACATGTGATGAGGTACCTTAAAGGTACATTAGATTGTGGTCTCAATTATAATGGAGATCATGACTTCAGACTGAGTGGTTATACTGATTCAGATTGGGCTGGAAGTGTCTCTGAAAAAAAGAGAATTTCATGATGTTGTTTCAGTCTGGGGTTAGCCATGATCTCATGGCAGAGTAGAAAGAAATCAAGCATTTCTCTCAGCGCAACAGAAGCATAATACATTGTTGCATTTTCCGTGAAGCCATATGGCTTTGGAAGTTGTTGACAGATCTATTTGATCTGGAGATGGAAGCAACCGTGATCCTATGTAATAACTAGAGTTGCATAAAGATGACAGAGAACCATGTGTTCCATGACAAGTCAAAACACATAGAGATTTGATATCATTACATCTGTGATATGGTGCAAAGAGGATCCATAAAATCTCAAGTATGTTATCACGGATGAACGGGTCGTTGATGTGTTGACCAAGCCTCTATCTCATGTAAAGTTTGAGCACTTTCAAGATAAGCTTGGTATAGTCCGAAAGGACCTCCCTCGAAAGGGGGAGTAGTGTTGTGATGTCAGCCTCGTGCTATGATGCCAGCCTCATGTTGTGATGCCAGCCTAGTGCTGAAGATTTCTAGCTTCGTGTTGTTGTTCGTGTTGTGATGCCAGCCTAGTGTTGACTATTTCCAACTTTGTGTTGATGTTGTTGTGATGCCAGCCTTGTGTTGTGATGCCAGCCTAGTGCTGAATATTTCTAGCTTCCTATTGATGTTGTTGTGATGCCAGCCTCGTACTGTGATGCCAACCTAGTGTTGAATATTTCCAGCTTCATGCTGATGTTGTTGAGATGTCAGCCTTGTGTTGAATATTTCCAGCATTGTGCTGATGTTGTTGAGATGTCAGCTTCGTGCTGAAGATTTCTATCCTAGTGCTAATGTTGATGATACTCCAAGGTTCGTGTTGTGATGTTGGTTTTGTTGATGATGCTCCAACCTTTGTGTTGTGATATTGTTGGTGTTGATGTTGTATCAACCTTGTGTTGTTATTAATGGTGATGTATTAGTGTTATACTAATCCCTGTTGATGCAAAGGATGATGTCATTCCAGCTCCCTGTTGTGAATGATGATATTGATGATGAGAAAAACTTCCAATGATTTATAGATATGTCAGTCAGTGTTCCAAATGTTGTTGATGTTGCTGCTCTCTCTCTCTCTCTCCTGATGATGTTGTAGAATACCCCTTTTGTTAAAGGGGAGTGTTGAAATATTGTAACTACAAAGAGTATTCTATTTATTATTGATTTATTATTCATTAGATCAATCCCCTTTTGTGGATTGATCATGTCGGGCATTGTAATTGACCAATTCCCCTTTTGTGGATTGGTCAAACCCTAATTGTATTATGAAAATTGAGAAGTCGGCTCCCAGGATAATTAAAGTGGTTTTAACCACTAAGAAGACAAGTCATCCCTGCCCAGTGAAGAGACACCTTTTAAACACCTACCAAATTGTATAAATAAAGGAAGCCAACGCCTCATTTGTTCACTCACTCAACTCACTCATCTAGTGCACAAGTTTGAAGGAAGTTGCAGTTACCAGTTGCCGAAAGAATGAGGAGAGAGAGGTGCATTGCTTAGTAGAGGATATTCTCTAGTGTTTGGTTTATTGTCTTGGCATTGTATTGGTTATCTATATTAAGGAAGTTTTTGTTGGGTTTTTTTCCCCATGAGGGTTTCCCAGGATAAATGTTGTGTATCTTGTGATTGTATTTCTCTCAGTGATCCTATCTATGCTATAGTTATCTAGTAAATTGAAATGAAACCTAATAATAGCTTAAACCTTAACAGGAGTGTCGTTGTGTAGGCTGCAGAAATGCGGGAGAGTTGTTTTACAAGCTGCAGGAATGTGAGTGTCATTTTATAAGTTGTGGGAATGTGAGCACACAGGAAAAATTTATGATGGATTTTGCCTCTCGCCCCCATGTGGTAGACTTAGTTAACATTCAAGTGTGGATGTGGTGGATTTTAACAAAGGCGTTGTTGACGCCCAAAAGCGCAACATAGGGTACCTACTTGCAAATGGTTGCAAACGCCTTATTATTTAACTATATTTAATAACATACTAATAGGTGGGACCCCTTGTGTGACTTGTGTGACTATGACGAAGAGATGACACTTATGCTTGATGTGCTTATGAGTTGGCTGAGATGAGATCTACAGTTTATTTGTGTTTAGAGTCTCTGACGAAATAATTAATCAAATGATGTTATGGGCGATATGATTTAAAAGGGAATGGTGTTGTTTTTATATAACAATCACAAGTATTATTATGTTACATGTATTTTGAAGGACCTCAACTCCATGTTTAAGTTATATGTGTGATATGGTGATTTTATGCCACAAGGATTATGCACATTGTTTGAATTGGAAGTAAGGTTGAAACATGGTATCCTAGTAGGTATTTGATATATGTCACATTGGAATTTTTAAACAAGGGTTGGCGCATTTGTTAAATTGGAGACTTAGGGAAATGGTGGTGTATTTGACTTGCATTAAATTGATTTGGAGTTAGTGGTTGATGTGTTGTATGTTAGCTTGCTCATACTGGCTCTGGATGAATGTAGATACGACGTGCAGTAAATGCACGTCGCTCTAACCCTCCTCGAGCCCACCACCCTAGTCATTTTGCATTTTCTCTTGTTGGTTGTTGTTGCTCCGTTTTGTTCGGCCGTGGAAGAGGTATACAAGCTTGGTTGTTTCTCCTTAGCAATTTTTACATAGGTATGGGTTTCTTGTTGCTCCATCCATGAATATTTCGCTCTGCTCTTTAATTAAGTCAACAATTGGCTTTTGAGTTTGCTCGTTGTCTGTGCATTTCCAGAGTTTATAATATATGGAGTTTTGACTGTGTATGGATTGGTGGTTAAGTGTTGGTCTATGTGGCATTGTATTTGAATCATGCACATTGAAAAGTTGTGTGGATGTTCTTACTGTATATGGTATTTGTGCTTTACTTGTGGGAAAGAATACAGTTGGGGACTCTCGGGCCTGCCTTGCCCCTGGTTTCTTGTTTTGGGTTTCTTCTCTAAATTATCACTGCTCCGTACTTGTGGGTTATGTGAACACTTTGCATGTCATTTACGTTATTATTCTTTGTGCCCATTGTGCTCACGTCCTTGTAACAACTCCATGAATATAAATGTGAAGTTTTGTAGGAGTATTAAGATTCTCGTGCTCCTTTTGGCTAAACCCTCAATTTGGTCAGCTCATCCCCCTCACCGCATTACTCTTCATTGTTGTGTATTGAACCTTGTGTATTGGAAATTATTGTGGAAGTGGCCAACCCGTAATTTAATAAAGGCATTGTTTGTGCTCATTTTTTGTCATGGTTTTAGTCGATTATTTTTGTGCAAAAATGGAAAGAATGTTAAGCCCACTCATGTGTCTGGTACTACAGTCTACCCTATGGATATATTGGGGCGATGACAACAATGAAAAATCATTGTTTAAGGGATACGACATATTGTGTGTTCGATTTTGTATGAAAGGAATACCTTTGTGGATGAATTAGCTGTACGCTGAATGAGGTTTTTGAACCAGAATGAAAGGGATTTTAGGAGTGTTGTTATTTGAAGTTTCAATTTTGAATTATGTTATACAAATGGATCCTTTTTGGGGCCACTTCGTGGAACCCTGTGGTGATTTAAAATGTATTGGTGATTATATCATGGACACAGTTTGTCCTTTCCTCCATTGTTTGTTGTGTTGGATATGATTATTACGATGTTCACTCCTCGACTCTGTTATACACAAGAAATATTATTATTGTTAAATAATTCTTGGGAAATAAAATATAAATTGGTTGTTGTGCAAAGAAGTTTCTAAGGCAAATGATCAGCCTTGAAAAGAAACACTAGTTTTGGGTTGTTTCTTTTGGAAACAGGGAGTTGTTCAGTTTTGAAGTAGTAAGGGGTTTTGAATTTTAATTGACGTTGAAGGTGGCATTGTTTGATATAATAGAACAATATCCATGAGAATCCTTCCATTATACCATTTTATGCAAAATACACTCCCCTCATTATCCCAATTGCATTTTCACTCTGTGTTCTGTTGTTACTCATTTTTAAGGGAAAGTTTGTATGAAAAAGAAAGAAATGAAGTGTCAGTAATTGATGATTAGTATTATGAGATATGTTTAGATAAACAATTGATTGTTTTTGTTGATTGCTTGAACAGTATTCATAAATATTTCCCCCTCCATGATATCACTTTACGTTAAATACAAACCCTCCATACTCCCAATGACCCTATCAATTCCCTCTTTGTGTGGCAATTAATGAATGACATTTTTATGGATGGATTGCATGCGTCATATAGTGAATAATAGAGCCAACTCTTGATTTATTTAAGTAGAGTTTCATGTATGGTTTATTAAGAACTTTTCATGATTGATTAAATATTGCTACAGGATGAATTTTTTTTTCAGTCGGGGCAGTAATGGCTGAAATAATAGAGGCAGAGGTAACTGGCATCGAAGTTATAGAAGGCCTCAGTTTTCTATTCACTTTGATGTTGATCCACAAGAGTTAAACCAGATGTTTCAAGCTAGTTTTTTCAATTTGTTTTGCCATGGTATATTGCATCAACGACTTGACAAACCCCCATTTCAACATCCTCAGAATTTTCCCGACATTCTTGTTCCTCCACATGTGTCAATGCAGCCTGAAGTCCCCGCTAATGACGGTTGGCAAGAAATTTTCCACCATCCTGTCTCTCACCACCTTGGTTGGCCCACTGTGTCATTACCTTTACCACCATCAGTTAATCCCAATGCTCAAATTGCACATGATGTTTCGCCAGTACAGTCCTCGCACGCCAACAAAAGATTAAAAATTGATATCCCACAACTTGTAAAAGAAAAAGGAAAAGCAACAGTGTCCCCTCCAGTCCATCCACAAAGTCTACTAAATCGGTGTCTTCACGTCTCCACCTAAAAGACGATTGCTCCCATGTGATCAGCGAAATACAACCCCAAGGGTCTAACCAACCAAGGGCTACCCCAGAAAAGTCAAGAGGAGACAACAATGATAAGAGGAAATATGCCTCACACAGCAACATGGATTTTAAATGTTTTTTTTTTATGATATTCAATGGTGAAGACAATGTTTAATTATTTTCAACATATTTTGGACAACAAGCTTGATTTTGGATATTTTTTGTGGATAAGATGGATATATTGTTTTCTTGGGATATGTCCTTAAATTTTGTTGATATTTAAATATTAGATTTAAATGATATCCATGGGAGCTACAAGAGTGTCATATGATCCAAATGATCGATTTTGTATTTTATATTTGATGATTGACAAAGAGAATGATGGGAGTCACAAGGGGTCCCACCTATTTAGTAATTATTAACTAGACCCTTATTTATATATTATTATTAATTATTTCTTCCTAAACTAATTAGTTAAGTTGATTTGACTTAACTAAAGAAAGTAGTTGAACTACCTCAACTTATTGAGAAAGAATAAAGGTTCAATGAGAGGAAGAGACAAGAGGAGAATAAAAGGAGAATTGCAAGACTAAGGGTCTTATTGAAGACAGCAAGATTCAAAAAACTGAATCATACTTTTCAGCGGCTTGTTTTAAAGGTGTTTGATTCATCGTTGATAGTCTGTGTATTCTTGTTTGTTTGTGAATTATTTTTTATGGATGATAAAGAATGTTTTGCAGAGTCAAATGGCAGCATTTTGTGGCAAGTTGATCCAAATCATTAGTTTTAGTTTTATTTTATTGTCAGATTCTTTTTGTATGGTGCCCATCAGATACCTCTAAATCTGACTTTGGTTCATTCCCTCGCAGGGGTTTGTAAAGAGAAATACACTTTTTGTATCTCAGAATGAAATACAATCAGATTAGTGTTATGTCTCATACATGTGTTTTCATGACTTGGTTCTTCATTTCACATTTGTCCCCATGTTTACTTTATTGTAAAATCTGTACACATTCTTGTAGCTTTGTTTAAATTTTATTTTTAAATTGCAACATCAACCTTAATCCTTGTAATTAATACTTGTGGATTGAGTGAATGTTTCAAGGCTATAAACCCTAGGTGACATTCCCAACTGTCTTGTCTTAGCTAGGCAAGATCTGAAAATGATTGATTGAGGCACTCCATACCTTTTCCTCAACATGTGCTACAACCTGCATCTGTACTATTGATAATTTTTAAGGTAGGGATTCTCAAAGAAATGAAAATTGTGCGGGTAGTAGGGTTGCATATCAACACATTGTCACGAAAATCCAGATTTAAAAAAAGACGTGTTCACTTTAATTCTAAATCTCATTCTTAATTGAAATGAATCATGATTCATGCTCTTTAATTGCATAATTCTCTAAATAGAATGAAACATAACATACAATTCAAAACTCTATAAAAGTAGATGACGTTATTTGTAATAGCTTATGTTATTTCAATGAATTTTAGAGAGATTTTTTTATTATTTCTAAAAGGTTAAAAATTAACATCTATTTCCTTTGTTCAAAATTAAAGTAGGTAGCGTATGTACACCTCTGTAGATTAAGCTGTCAAAAGATAGTTTCACAAAGAGGTCCCTTGTCCCACAAACAAAGAGTCTTGTACATCAATTTGATGTCTAGATACACTATAACTTTAAAAATTATATTATTATTATTATCTCATAAATATAAAGATACCATGTTCATAATGTAAATATTTAGAAAAGATTTACATGTGGTCAATAATGATATGGTTTTGTGCCCTCTTTCTACATTTTCTCAACGTTATTTTCAAACTTCTTCCATGTCCATTTCTTACTTAACTCATTGAACATACTCATACTTCTATTTTATTTCTTTGCGTTAAATTCTATGTTATTAAATATGATTTAACATTAAAATAGGAACACAACTTTATTTTACTGGAAAAATATACTAACATTAACCTACTTATTAGAAGAGAAGGAAGCAAAGGAAGAAGAGGAGACACGAGAGGAAGTAGAAAGGGAAGAAGAGAAAGGTATTGAGAAATAATAAGGAAAGGGTGTAGACCTGCCCAGCTAGGTATTAAATAACTCCACACAATCATTTTTATTATTAAAGTGAGCAATATATATACACAAAGATGACCTTTGGTTTCATCTTCCCACAAGCCAGATGATTGTCCTATGACTCTTCATTTTCTCCTAAATTAAATATTTACAATACCACAATCTCAAGGATTAGTTATTTAGCATTCCACCCTTAATATGAAGGGGTATCTGAAGGGGTGTTTGTCCAAGCATCTTTTTGAACTTTTCATTTTTTTTCTTGTTAGGATATTTAGACACTTAGGAGTTAGTTCGGATCAACTTGGTCTCATGTGTCGTTAGGTTAAAGTGTGTTTCTTTAGTATGCATTAGTATGTGTTTGTAATCATGTATTTCGACAGACATAATATGTTCTAGACATAGAGTGATCTGACTGCTCATATTCTCTTTGATCTTAATGGCTACATTGATTTGTCGCTTAACACCTTATTGATCCATGATTTCTATTTAAAAAGCATGGAGGTCATTTGATTATGATCGATTGTGAGAATCTCTCTTGTAATATTTTTCTTTTGCATTAATAAATTGACTCAAGTGGCCACATTGGTTGGGGTCGTGGATGTTTCCCCATATTGGGGTTTTACCACGTAAAAACAATGGTGTGTTGATATTTGATATGGTTGTATGAGTGGTTATTGAAAGTGGTATTCCTCTGTTGGAATACCCTGTGTTGTCAAACATGGTATCAAAGTGAGGTTTGGAGACCTGCTCTCATTCTAGATCAAGATCTCGAAGTCGTGTTGCCGCATTTCTGGTTTCTGATATTCACGTACACTTCTAGGCTGAGAGGATTGTTCCATTGCATTCAGGGTGTTTCTTTTAATTAGAAACACTTTTTGTTTCACTCGAAAAGGTTTCTATTTTCCCAATATACATCCATTTCAGTGAGATTCGGAGGTAGAAAACCTGAATACACTATTTTTAATTTTTTTACATATATAATATTTTAGTTTTCTATTTTTATTTCTAGGTTGTTACTCTTTTTTGTCTGTGTATGCTCTTTTTCGTACGCTCTGTGCGATCTTGACAAATCAAAAACAAAGTAGAATGTTTTTTTGTCTATTTATGCTCTTTGTCGTGTGCTCTGTGCTATCTTGGACAAATCAGAAATAGAGAGAAAACCTGCATTTTCCGAGTATGCTAACCAAGATCTAACCCCATTGTTGTTATCGAGAAGTGATTTTTTTGTTTGTTTCTATGTGAACACATGCAAATAAGTTTTTTTTAAGCATGCACCTTGAGGGGGAGCTTCAAAATAAACAATGTCGCCCTCATTCTCTTGTTTTACAATTATAATGTGTTTTGCATTAGCTCACTTGGTTGAAAGTTATTTTATTTAGAGGTCTTAAATTCAAGTTTCTTTTTTGTTTCTTTTTTAAAAGTTTGTGCATTCATTGTGAAGTGCAATTCACTTAAATTATAAAAGTGAATCATTATAAGTATCTTTAATATTCTCTTGTAGTTACTTTTTGCATGCAACTTTAATTTACAAAATAACTTAATTGTAAAAATTATTCTCACTTATTTTATAAAAGTCAGTCACTTCATAAGCAATTTATGTAAAAGTGAGGTTATAAGAAAGTGAAGGAGGGGCATCACCACATGGACCAACCTCAACATGCCATGTGACTCTTTGGTTACCATTTTTCTTTTTTCAAAAGGTCATAACTTTCACATCTGAATTTATTTTCAGTGCCATTTTTTTTAACAGCCTATTTCTTTAGAGTTTTTCGTCCAGACCATTAGTTTTGGATTTTAAATCCATATTTTCTACCTATTTTAATGTGGTTTCTCTCAATGATCTTTTGTTTACCAGTACCAACTACATTTCATGGAAATCTCATATGGAGGATGTACTAAGAAGGAAAGGATTGTACCAGATTACCTTGGGAAAATAACAAGAACTCGTTGATGTCAAAAAGAAAGCCAAATGGGATAATAAGAATGATAAAGCACGTGGACTAATTGAAATTTCATTCTCTCATTATTTAAGGTTTCACCTTCAAGGAATTGATGATCTCGATAAATCTTGGGAAAAACTTCAAGTTGTATTTGGTAAACACCATATAATTCAAGCCCACCAAATTGAAAATCAATGGATGACTTTAAGTCCCAATGATTTTCCTTGCATTAAAAATTATTTATCATATTCAAAACACTTAGAATTTTATGTAAAGAGTGTAAAATAAATCTGAAGGATGACCAACATATATATGTTATTCATATTAAACTTGTTAGTGCATATTTTGTCTTTATATCTACCTTTTATGCCACAAGAGAAGCTCTAGGGAGTGCTTAACAAACTCTCATTCTTGAGTCATTTTGTGATTCTTTGATTCGAAAGAAAGATAATCTTGTGCAACTTGGATTGATCAGCACTGCAAGTACATCCAACAAAGCCTCAGCGACCCAACAGAAAGATAAATCCAAGAATTCCAAGAAGAAACACCCTCACCACAACAAGCAAAACAAGGGTCACAAACCATCTCAGTCAACTTCTACTCCTAATTGTGACAAATTGACAGGCATTGCAACTTTTGTGGGAGAGATGATCATATGGAGTCTAAATGTTTTAAAAAGATGGAAGTCTCAGAAGTAATGATAAAGAATCACAACATCAGTATTGAGTCTTCTTCTTCTTCTAACTCTTCTTCTCATGGACATGCACTTTATGCTTCTAGTTTCTCCTTCAATGCAACTTCTACTTCTTCCTTTGGTGAGTGACTTATTGATTCTGGAGCATCTTATCATATGGCTAAGGATAAAGCCATTTTTTCTACTCTAAATGAATGTAACACCAAAAAAACATTTGTTGGTGATGATAAATCTCTTAGTGTTGTATGGTTTGGAACAATTTAGGTAAATAATGGTCACTTCAATGATGTATTATGTGTTCCAAGTCTTTTATGCAACCTTCTATCAATGTATCAAATCACTTGTTCAAGTGAAGGTAAAACTGTAGATTTTTCACCTCACCAAGGTGAAATCAAGGATTTAAAAGATCCTAAGCATGTCCTAGCAACTAGAACTGATGATAATATCACTAGGTTGTACAAGTTTGACAACTTTGGGTCATCATCATTTCCATCAGTTTTTGTTGCTCATAGCGACTACTTGGACAAACTCTGGCATGAGCAGTTTGGTCATCTAAATTATTACTTTATGCAACAACTATGCAATCAACATATGGTGATTGGTCTTCCTCTCATTTCTTGCAGAGATGGTGTTTGTGTTGGCTGTGTTCTCAGCAAACATCTTTGAGACATTTTGACAAACGTGCATCTTGGCACACCTCAACCCCTTTGTAACTTGTTCACGGTGATTTGTGTGGTCCGCTTTTTTCTCCTTCTTTCTCTGGGTGCAAGTATTTATTAACTTCTCTAGACACACTTGGGTTTACTTTTTACAACTTAGGAGTGAAGTTTTTGACAAGTTTTTGGCCTCCAAGGCCCTTGTAGAAAAACAATTTGGGCATCACAACTTCAAAGGTTAAGAACAGATAATGAAGGAAAATATGTGAACAACAAATTTACAAGTTATTGCACTGCACATGACATTCAAATGCAACATAATGTCCCATATACAATGCAACAAAATGGTGTTGTTGAGAGAAAGAATCTTGCATTAAAAGAAATGGCTAATTGTATGATCCAATCTAAGGGATTAAGTCTTTGTTATTGGGTAGAAGCCATCAACTGTGTAAATTACATTGTAAATCGCACTCCCACGGGGATTAAAATTACAACAGCAGAAGAATCATGGACTAAAATTAAGTTAGATGTAAGCCACTTATGTGTATTTAGTAGTGTAACATGGGCTCATATTCATGATGAGAAAAGGAAATCATTGAAACCTAAAAATAAGAAGTGCATTTTTGTTAGATATTTTGAAGATGTCAAAGGCTACTGACTTCTTCAACCTCATTCCAATCAAATTATTATTACAAGAGATGTTAAATTTGATGAAAATATCTTGGCCTGCGAGCCCAATTTGACATTTTTGCAATCTATGACCTGCAAGCCATATTTGACGTTTGTGCCATCTTTTATTCCTTTGTTGGTTTCTTCTTCAGATGGTGACAGTGAGGATGGCAATCTACCTCTGCCTGCTCACCTTCCTCTAGATGACTCCATTGAACATGAACCTGCACTAGTACCACCACTTTCCAGATGGGTCCATTCAACTCGAGAAGCAACTAGTGATCTTATCGATGATGCTACATATCAACGCCAAACATGTTCACAGTTCCAATCAATCTCTTCTCTTTTGGTTCAAGTTTCAAAGACTTGTGATCCAGACACATTTTGCGAAGTTTCAGGCCATCCAAATTGGGACACATCAATGAATGAAGAGCATTGCTCTTTAATGGTGAATGATACTTGGGATCTTGTACCTCTTCTGAAAGGAAGAAAACTTCTCAGATGTAAATGGGTGTATAGAACTAAGTATGCATCAAATGGAAGTGTTGAAAGACACAGAGCTCGATTAGTTTCCAAAGGATTATCTCAAGTTGAAGGCATTAACTATTGAATTTTCACTATGGTTTAGCTCAAGTATGAGGTTTAATTAATTTTATCATTAGCATGAACTGAACCATAACTACTGCAACAATACATTAATTAACTGTAGTAAACCAAGATCACAAGAAGAATAAACATTCACAAGAACACAAGAAGTATCATGGGAAATCCTTCTCAACAAGGGAAGAAAACCCAACCAATCCTTTACTATATTCTTCAAGAGAGACCTCCCACACCATCACTAAACCTAGCACACAAGAGGGTGTTGTAATTCTCATAATTTTAGACCACAACTTTTGAAATCATGAGATGACACAATGAAGTGTATTTCCTCAATGGGGATTCACCTTTATTTATACAAGACTTATCACATCAAATGATGTGTCTATTGGCAAAATAGGGTCGACCTCAATAACTCAAAATATAATTAATAATTACAATATTAATTATCTTTTACATTAATTATATTTCACTTTATGGTGGGGCCAACATGTACCCTTTACATCACAATTAGGGTTACAGGTAAATATTACTCTTAGACAATATAGCAAGGGATCTCTCACACACACTAGTGCTCAACCACTAGGAACACGTCCACCTATGCTCAGCCATAGGGACAACCAAGTCAACAGATCTCTATCTCACTATGTCTCACAGGAGAATCATCTGGACACACACTCACTAGTGGTCAGCCACTAGGATCACGTCCACTTGTGCTCATCCACAGTGACGTCCTACTCAACATATCTCTATCTCACTGCATCTCATAAGAGAATCATCTGGAGTACCACATCGTCTCAACTCTCTACACAGAGGAGAATAGTAAACCCATCACATGGGCTCCTTCAGCCCTCACAGGGGTACACATCGTTTCATCTATGTCTCAGAGAGAACGACACACCTAGCTCATGGGCATCTTCCCTTCACACGGGCACACAACATTCCATCTCTGTCTCAGAGAGGAACAACACACCCATCTCATGGGCACACCCAACTCATGGGATTCCTCACCCCACACAGGGGCACACAACATTCCATATCTGTCTCAAAGAGGAACTACATACCCATCTCATGGGCACACCCAACTCATGGGCTTCCTCACCCCACAGGGGCACACAACATTCCATCTCCATCTCAAAGAGGAACAACACACCCATCTCATGGGCTTCCTCATTGGCCAACTCTCTTAGTCTATGTCCTGGAGGATGTCTCACACCACTGTAATCATCAACACTCCCTCTCAGCTAGGGAGGCATTCTCCATCAACCCAAGTCTTGCACGAAAGTACTTGAACTTTGTCTCGGTTGTAGTCATCAACACTCCCTCTCAGCTAGGGAGGTATTCTCCACCAGGCCAAGTCTCTCACGGAAGTACTTGAACTTCGTCTTGGCAATAATCATCAACACTCCCTCTCAGCTAGGGAGGTATTTTCCACCAAGCCAGTCTCTCACGGAAGTACTCGAACTTCATCTTGGCAAGCGGTTTGGTGAAGATATCTGCAATATGCTCATGTGCAGGAAGGTATTGCACGTGTATTGCTTTCCTCTACACCATGTCTCTGATATAATGATATTTTATCTCAATGTGTTTTGATATATCATGAAACATTTGGTTCTCAGAGGGCTTCACACAGGTCTGGTTATCACAATGAATAATGGTAGGATCCATCTCATGATCAAATAAATTTGTCAGAAGATTGTGAAGCCACACTGCTTCATGCACTACCATACTCAATGCTATGTATTCTACTTCTACGGTACTCAAGGCCACAGAGCTTTGTTTCCTATTGCACTAGGAAACCATGGCAGACCCCAAGGTAAAAACAACAACCGGATGTGCTCTTCCGATCTAATGTGCTCCCTGCCCAATCTGCATCGGTATATGTCTGCAAACTCAAGTCTACACTGGAGGCATATCTCAAACTATATCCAACAATGCTTAGTAGATATCTCAATACATGCTTCGTTGTTATCTAGTGAGTCTGTCTCGGTTGACTCATGAACTGACTAAACACATTCACTGCATAGCATATATCAGTTCTAGTGTTAACCACATACATTAATGATCCAATTAGTTGTCGATACACATGTGGATCAATCTCATCTGAATCGGAAGAAGCCTCATTCATCTTCTTCAAGTTCATCATCATTGGTGTAGGCATGGATTTGCAGTCCATCATCTTGAATATTTCCACTGTATATTTTCCTTGACTCTGAAAAATCTCATCAGTTTTCTGCCATACTTCTAGTCCCAAGAAGTAGTGCATCATACCCAGATCCTTCATCTCGAAAATAGAAGTCAATGATCGCTTGCATTCAACAATAAGTCTTTCTGAACTAGTAAGGAATAAATCATCCACATACAGGACCAAGATCAGGCACTTGTTGCCAAAAATATGATAATATAGGTTTGGATTAGCAACACTCTTGCTGAAATCCAAACTCATCAAGAATTCATCCATCTTCTCGTACCCAGCACGAGGTGCCTGTTTTAGTTCATACAAGATTTTCTTCAACCTGTACACATGATTTCTCATCGTATGTCACGAATCCCTCTGGCTGCTTGATGTAAGCTTATTCCTCAATCTCACCATTGAGAAAGGTTGTCTTTACATCCATATGATGTAGTTTCCAACTCATGGATTATAGTACAGATGGAAGTGTATCGGGCTACTAGATCAAATGTCTCATCATAGTCAACTCCCTTTGCTTGTGAGAATCCTCTGGCTACAAATTTTGCTTTGTATTTCTCGACACTTCCATCGGTTGCATGCTTGATCTTATAGATCCGCTTGGAAGTCAATATAGAGTTTCCTTTTGGTCTCGAAACAATATCCCATACATCATTCTTCAAGATAGACAGATATTCTTCTGTCACGACATCTTGCCATACATGCTTACATGTAGCTTCTCCATGACAAGAAGGCTCAGAATCAATGATGTGGCTCATGGCTGAAGAATAGCTCGAAAACCTTTTGGTCTCTTTCTCTCTCGGAATGTGCCTTGAGGAGCTGCATGTTCCTCTTCCTCTTGTAGAGTTTGTCAAGCCCAGACACGCCTTTTATGGCCTACTGCAATGTCTCTAGGAAAATCAACTGGAGCAATTGAATCAACTAGATCAATAATTGTCTCCCTCTAAACTGTTGAAGAGGAGAAGGTATTGTCTTTTATTTTTTCTTAAGTAGTTTTGACTCCCTCTAAGTCAAGTGACTCCCTCTGAATTCTGAAGAATAAACATCTTCCTTTGTTGTTAACCTACTTGGAACAAGAAAACAAATGAAAGGAAACAAGACAAGAATATCTCCTAGAGGAGATTCATGAGTACATCTCTAGAATCAAAACAATTTAAGGATTGTTGTCACAGCTACAACACCTACTTGTAATGTAGCAACCTTAGAAATATAGGTTAGGGGCATGATAATTAAAACAATCAAACCTGGAGTCTTCACTTCCAGTTTGTTGTTCCTCTGAATGCACTAAGATCCCTCTGGATCCATGATTTCAACAAAGGTTCCTTCCTCCTGTAGGTACCCTCATGACAATGATACAAATAATATATACAAGTGCATACCTGGGGGTGTTGATATAATTTCTCCAATGGCACCTGGCTAATCTATGTCCTCTGACATCTTCATGAAGAATGTAGCCACGATGTCACTTTTTGTCATCTTGTTATTTTGAAGTTGGCCCTTCAATGTAAGCGCTTGAGTAGATGATTGTCTTCCTTGCCTTAACATCATCTTCCTTCCAATTCATCATTTTAATCTTGGGTGTTCCACCTATTAACTCTTGAAAGTGTGTCGGGGATACATCTATATTAGTTATGAGTTCTGCTGGAGAAAATGCCCTCATAATGATGCATCTTTCATGATTGTTCATAACTCCTGGATATCAAGTTGTCTGGATTTTATTCTTAAAGACAAGATGGAGATCCTCCAATTATATGTTTCAAAACATCCATCGTAAAGGGTACTTCATTCTTCACTTAATCAACCTTAAAACTTAATTTTGAAGTGGCAGTCATGAGAGATAATGAATCTCCACCAGATTAGAGTCATCAATCTCTTAGGTTCTGTAGGATACTAGTTCCAAAGTCTGCATAGCCAACAAAACTACTTGGAGGGGTACCCTCTTCCTGTGCCATCAATGGGGTCCAAAGGGGTTGCAGACCAACACCCTTCTTGTTGTTATATCCTCTCTTAGAATAGGTATAAATCATGGCTTTCTTACTGTTGTTAGTAGCTACTTACATTTCCTCATAAATCAGTCATAAATCTGTTGTAATTTAACTCATAAATTTCCCATATATTTGTTGGAATGTACCTAAAAAAATTTACCCTATAGCCTTCCATCTATCATGGAAATTTACCGCAGATTTTGACCTTTAAAAAACTAGTCTGTAAATTGTTTTGAGTATGTGGTTATGGTTGCTCCTGGATTGCCGACTACCACAGAGATTACCCCACCATGCTTGTGGGTACTTCTTAACCTTCACCTCAGAATTTAAGGGGGAAATTATGACCCTTCTCTATTGTTCAAGCACAGGAACATGTGCTTCTACAGGTGTGCCCAAGTGTGCCTTAGAGGCTTGAAGCCAGCCTCATCCTTCACCACAGAATTCGAATGAGGGTCTGGCCCCTTTCTTATCAGTTAAAAACTCCCACAGCTGCCATCCTTTTACTGTGCATATGGTTTTCTTCAAGTACTACTCTGAAACCATGTTGAATTTTCACTATGGTTTAGCTCAAGTATGAAGTTTAATTAATTTTATCATTAGCATGAACTAAACCATAACCACTGCAGCGATACATTAATTAAATGCAGTAAACCAAGATCACAAGAAGAATAACCATGCACAAGAACACAAGAAGTAACACAATAAGTATCCTGGGAAACCCTTCTCAACAAGGGAAGAAAACCCAGCCAATCCTTTGCTATATTCTTCAAGAGAAAGACCTCCGAAGAAAACCCAGCCAATCCTTTGCTATATTCTTCAAGAGAAAGACCTCCTACGCCATCACCAAACCTAGCACACAAGAGGGTGTTGTAATTCTCATAATTTCATACCACAACTTCTGAAATCATGAGATGACACAATGAAGTGTATTTCCTCAATGGGGATTCACCTTTATTTATACAAGACTTATCACATCAAATGATGTGTCTATTGGCACAATAGGGTCGACCTCAATAACTCAGAATATAATTAATAATTACAATATTAATTATATTTTACATTAATTATCTTTCACTTTATGGTGGGGCCGACCTGTACCCATTACATCATAATTAGGGTTACAGGTAAATCTTACTCTTAGACAATATAGCAAGGGATCTCACACACCCACTAGTGCTCAGCCATTAGGGGCACATCCACCTGTGCTCAGCCACAGGGACGTCCAAGTCAACAGATCTTTATCTCACTGCATCTCACAGGAGAATCATCTGGACACACACTCACTAGTGCTCAACCACTAGGATCATGTCCACCTGTGTTCATCCACAGTGACGTCCTACTCAATAGATCTCTATCTCACTGCATCTCATAGGAGAATCATCTGGAGTACCACATTGTCTCAACTCTCTACACAGAGGAGAACAGTAAACCCATCACATGGGCTCCTTCACCCCTCACAGGGGTACACATCGTTTCATCTTCGTCTTAGAGAGAACGACACACCCAACTCATGGGCATATTCCCTTCACAGGGGCACACAGCATTCCATCTCCATCTCAGAGAGGAACAACACACCCAACTCATGGGCTTCCTCACCCCACACAGGGGCACACAACGTTGCATCTCTGTCTCAAAGAGGAACTACACACCCATCTCATGGGCACACCCAACTCATGGGCTTCCTCACCCCACACAGGGGCACACAACATTCCATCTCCGTCTTAGAGAGGAACAACACACCCATCTCATGGGCACACCCAACTCATGGGTTTCCTCACAGGCCGACTCACTCAGTTTGTGTCCTGGAGGATGTTTCACGCAGTTGTAATCATCAACATTAACTATAATGAAACCTTTTCTCTCGTAGCCAAAATGAATTCCATCAGCCTTTTTCTATCCCTTGCTACCTCACATAAATGGGAGGTCCAAATGGACGTTAAATCTGCTTTCTTGCATGGGGATTTGCAAGAAGAAATCTACATGGAACAACCTCTTGGATATGTCCAAAATGACTCCAGCCTTGTTTGTCGCCTTAAGAAATATTTTATGGCCTTAAGCAAGATCCTCGAGTTTGGTATGCCAAAATGGATAGCTTTCTTCTTGACACCAGCTTTTCTAGATGCCATTCTAACCCTAATGTCTATACCAACAAAGTAGGAAGTCATCTCATAATATGTGTTCTTTATGTTAATGACCTTATCCTCATCGGTAGTGACCCTAAACTTTTAACCCATGTGAAAACCAACATTAAAAAAAAAATTGAAAGGACAAACTTGGGCTATTTGCATTGTTTCCTTTACCTCCAAGTATTGCAAACCAAGAAAGGAATTTTTCTTCCCTAGGTATGCTTGTCACCTTCGTCGCGTTCGGATGGACTACTCCAAAGTTGATGCCACATTGTACCTTCAATTAGTTGGTATACTCTTATATTTGACTCATAACAGTCTTGATATTTCCTTCGTTGTTGGTCTCATTGCCTAGTATATGCAAACACCCCATGAAATCCATTGGAAAGCAGCAAAAATGATACTTTGGTATGTCTGGAGTACAATTTAGTTTGGGATACATAACAGTTCAGGGGGGACTCCTTTGTTGGTTGGTTTCACTGATTCATATTGGGCCGATGACCCTAATGATCAAAAGTCTGTTGTAGGTTATGTTTTCAACCTTGGCTCTCAACGTGTTACATGGGCTTGTAAGAAACAACAAGTTATTTCTCTTTCTTCAACAAAAGTAGAGTGCCAAGAAGTGGTTAATGCAAGTCAAGTAGCCTTGTGGCTTCAACAAATCCTTTCATAGTTTGGATTCCAGCAGCAGCATCCGACCACCCTTTGGTGCGCAACAATCAGAGTGCCATTAACCTCACCAAAGATCCAGTTCAACATTAGCACAACAAACCATTCAAACTACACATGCAGTTCATCAAAAAGCTCATTAATGATCAAGTTATAAAAGTGCTCTTTTTCCCTACAAAAAATAAATTTGTAAATATTTTCACAAAGTCTCTTTCAGAAGCAAATTTTTCTAAACTTCGATCTATGTTAGGAGTTCAGGAAGTTCTCATTAAGGAGGATAGGCTCTAACGCCTCCTTTCTTCTCCTATTGTGTCGCCTTTGTAAGTCCTTCAATCCTATCCCAAGTTGTTCTTAAAGGGGGGTGTTAGGATATTTAGACACTTAGGAGTTAGTTAAGATCAACTTGGTTTAATGTATCGCTAGGTTAAAGTGTGTATCTTAGTGTCTTTCTTTAGTATGCATTAGTATGCATTCGTAGTTATGTAATCAAACGGTCATGATATGTTCTAGACATAGAATGATTTGATGACTTATATTCTCCTCGATTTTAACGACTATATTGATTTGTAACTTAACACCTGATTGGTTCATGATCTATATTTAAATAGCATGGAGGGTCATTTGTCGATGATTAATAGTGAGAAACTCTCTTGTAATATTTTTCTTTTGCATTAATAAATTGCCTCAAGAGGCAATGTTGATTGGGGTTGTGGATGTTTCCCCGCATTGGGGTTTTACCACGTAAACCATCGATGTGTTGATCTTTGATCTGATTGTGTGAGTAGTTACTGAAGGTGTTCATCCTCTATGGGAATACAATGTGTTGTTGAATATTTTTTCCAAGTGCTTTGCTTAAAATGTCTGAAATTTGCTCACTTGTGGAACAATGTATCAATTGAATGGTCTTGGCCTCTACATGATGTTGAATCAAATGATACTTCATGTTGATGTGCTTTGTTTGATCATGGAATATAGGATTCTTGGGCAACTTGATTGCAAAAGTGTTGTTAACCAAAAGTGGAGGAGCATTCCCTTGTTTCTTCTATAAATCCTCTAGTATCTTCCTGAGCCACACAATCTCCTTTATTGCCTCTGCAACAACCACATGTTTTGCCTCTATAGTGGAATCTACCGGAACGAATTGCTTGTGTGATCTCCAAGAGATAGTTGTTGACCCAAGACTCGTGAAGTATCCTTAAGTAGACACTTTATTCTCTTTATCTCCATCAAAGTCTAAATTTGTATGTCCAACTAGTTTGAAGTCCTCCACCTTAGAGTATTTGAGCCCAAAGTCTTGAGTTCCCTTCAAGTACCTTAGAACTCTCCTTATAACACATCAATGTCCTTCACAAGGTTTTTGCATGAACGTAGAAAGGGTCCTAACTACAAATGAAATATCTGATCTAGTAGTAGTAAGGTAGATAAGACTCCCCACAAGTTGTCTATATTTGGTTGCATCCTCAAATTCATTCTCTTATTTTGATGTTAGCTTCAAATTTTTTTCCATTGGAGTAAAGAGAGGACTACAATCAATCATGCCAAATTTATTCAACAACTCTCGAATGTACTTTTAGGAGATGAATATAAACCTTAAATTGTGAGTTACTTCAATACCCAAGTAGTAGTGAAGATGTCCCATCTCTGTCATCTCAAAACCCCTTTTCAATTTTCTCTTTATGGATGCAATACATGTCTCATTGTTCCATATTATCAAAAAATCATCTACATACACCAAAATATATACAACAGTGTTACCAACTTTTTTGACAAACAAAGTTGCATCATCAAGATTAAAATGTTTGAAGTTAATCTTCAAAAGATGCTTAGTTGTCTTTTCACACATTTTTCTTACCATGCACGAGGTGCTTGCTTTAGGCCATATAAAGACTTGATGAGTTTCCATACATTGTTGTCTTGACCCTTCATAGCAAATCCTTTTGGTTGAGACATGTAGACATTCTCTTTCAAGTCTCCATTCAAGAAGGTTGTCTTCACATCCATGTGGTGAATCTTTCACCTATTCTATGCTCCATTCAAGAAGGTTGTCTTCACATCCATGTGGTGAACCTTCCACCTATTATATCCTGCCAAAGCCAACAATGCATGAATGGTAGCCCATTTTGTCGTGGGGTCAAAAGTTTCCTCATAATCTATGCCTTCTTTATGTGCATATCATCTTGCCACAAGCCTTTCCTTATGTTTGTCAAGTGAGCCATCTTATTTGCACTTGTGCTTGTAGACCCACCTGCAGCCAATTGGTTTGGTTCCAAATGGAGAATCCACCAACTTCCATGTCCCATTTTTACGAGAGCATCACACTCCTACGTGGCTTCTTTCCACTCACCATGAGAAACAACTTATTCAAATGAAATTGCTTCAATGTTAGTAAATATATTCAATTTACAATCATATGAAACATCAATACCATATACATCCACCGAATCTAAATTATCTACATCACCTCCACCATCTTGTCTTGTTGAGATTCTAGTTCCTATCTTTCCAACCTCATCAAGATAACACTTTCAAGTGTCTTTATGAACCATTTTGGACATTTTTGTGATGGTCCAAGTTGTTCAATTTATTGAGATGGTATTGCATTCCCATTAAGGTTCAACCTTTCAATCCTCTTAATCACATCATCCAATCAATATCCATGTTTTGATGAAGTGGCTAGATTTTCTTCATGGGGTGGAGATGGAACTTCAAAAAGAGATACAAAAGTTTGATCCAAGATAGGAGTCCCCCCTTCAAGATGTGGAATCTCATCATCAAACTCATGATATGTCTTTACATGGATGAATCTATCTAGATGATCAAGTTGTCACTCAACAGTCTTGTCATTCTTAGTGGATTCAAGAAAAACCACATATATTGAAAGAATGAACTTTTTATATACCTCATTGTAAAGACGATATGCCTTGGTGATATTTGAATACCCCAAGAAGATGCACTTTCGACTCACTGCACCAAGTTTGTTTATTTGTTCCTTAGGAATTAAGGCATAACAAGTGGAACCAAAAACCTTAAGATGTCTCACCGAAGGAATGCAACTATACCACATTTCAAAAAGAGTCTTGTTCCAAGAGCATGAGATGGACTATTGTTTCTCACATAGACTACACACAAAACTGCATCAGCCCAAGACATAAACTTGACATTCTTGAAAAATAGCATTGGACATACCATATTCAAGACTGTCATGTTCATTCTTTCTTCTACACCATTCTCTTGAGGATTATATGGAATAGTGGTTTGATTGATTCCATGTTGGTGAAGATAGTTTTCAAACTCATTAGAGGTATATTCCCCTACATTATCATTATGAAGCATGTTAATATTAGATTGTCTTTCATTTTCAATCCATACATGAAATTTTTTAAATGTTTCAAATGCTTGAGACTTATGTTCCAACAAATAAACACAACACATCCTGGTGTAGTTACCAATAAAATTCATGATATATTTATTACCAAAATTAGATGCAACATGCATGGGGCCACACAAATCAAAGTGTATCAATTCTAGGTTTTTAGATTCTCTCGAAGTGGAAACATGAAAAGCTTGCTTGTGTTTCCCAAGGATACAAGCCTCACATTGCTTCAAATTCGTTGGAATGGTAGGTAAACCAAAAACACCATTTTTCTTCAACTTGCAAAGACTATCATAGTTGATGTGTCGAAATCTAGCATGCCACAAGAGACTAGAAGACAATGTACCTTCATCATAGTGAGAAAGGTATGTAGAATTATGTGACCATGTAGATGTCCCTTTCAACTTCAATTATTTGTCATCATCCCATCCTGTCATGACGACCATGTTGTCAAAAAACCTCCTTATTTCAACTTTTCCATCAAACATGTGAATGGAATGGCATTATTGTTAAGTGTGCACAAGAGAGGACAAGTTCCTCTGCAACTCATGAAGATAAAGAACATCATGCAAAAGAATATTTGGAAATTCAGACGATAAGCCTAATGGTGCCAATTCTTGTAGGTTTGAGACTAGATCTATCTACAAAGTACATTGCACCCACTACATTGTCATTCAATTCTTCAAAGAAGCCTCTCTGAAATGTCATGTGGCAAGTAGCACCAGTGTCAAGCAACTAGGCATCTCTCCAATAATCAAATAAAGCTTTGAACAAATCTTCATTTATGCCAATATTGCAATGAGCAACAACCAAATGAGCAAATTCATGAGCTTTACCTTTTTCTTCCTTTTGTTCATGCTTGTCTTTGATCTTCTCCCATGAGTTTCTACATGTCTTTGCTTCATGTTTATTCTTGCCACAACAAACACAATAAATATAAAATCTCTCAGCTTGATTGTGCATATAGCCCCCCTTCCTCTGAAATTCTTCTTTCAATGCCCTCTCTTACTACCTTTTCCTCCAGAAGAATCATGTGATTGATTCTTACCTTCTTTAGCAAACCACATAGTCTCTCTAGTGGATTGAGTTGTCTCTTCCTGAAAGTCTTCTCACATTCTACAATTTTCTCCACCAAAGAGTCCAAATCGTGGGACTTCAGTTGTCCAATAGCTTGTAGTGATTCAAGATAGTGAGAATGTGGGGTAGAGGACCTTGATGAAGGTCGTGAGAGCAATGTCTATCTTCACACTAGTAGCATCAATGTCGTGTGTGATGGCTTTAATTTCAAAAGCTAAAGGCATGGGAACAACATCCTCTATTTCTAGGTTGAAGAGCTTAATCAACAATTGAATTAGCTCCAGTTCTTGTTGTGAATCATATAGATATTTCAACTTCTTCAAAGCACTCCAAGAACCTTTGATGGATTTGATATGATGACTCACCTCTTCACTTATAGAAGAAACAATCAAGGAATATTTTTTCTTGTCTTTATTCGTCCATATGGCAAACTCTTTATCTATTGTCAATTTGGTAGGTTTGGTATCGCCATCACAGATGTCATCCCAAAGATCATTGAAGATCAAAGTATACTCGATCTTCCTTGAACATTTTGGATAGTTCTTTTTTCCACTTAGCACCACACCAACAATGGAAACAAGAGAATGCATTTTCTTAAACAAAAATCAATTAAAAATAAATAAATCCCAATACCTCACGCTTGTGGCTATGGCTTTATAAGCAGACAACCTCTTCTCATTGTTGAGAAAAGCACTTATGTTTTGATATGCCAACAGTCTTGAAAGGTTATGCCAATGCTCTTTAAAATATGCCAACGCTCTTGGAAGGTTATGCCAATGGTCTTGGAAATATGCCAATGCTCTTTAAAATATGCCAATGTTCTTGGAATGTTATGCCAATGGTCCTGGAAATATGCCAACACCCTTGGAAGGTTATGTTAATGGTCTTAGAAATATGCCAACGCTCTTTAAAATATGCCAATGCTCTTGGAAGGTTATGCCAATGGTCTTGGAAATATGCCAGCACTCTTGGGGTTTCCAATAGTACAACTACCCAGTATTACCATCGACCCAGCTCACTACAGTGTGGAAAACATGCCAACACTCTTTAATATATGCTAACAATTTCGAAAGGTTATGCCAATGTCCAGGTAGAGAAGCACAAGTTGTCGACGATCTTCAAGATCATTAAATTTCTCAAGAATTCAAAAAATTGTCCCCAACATCTAATATCTTATGTGCACAATTTTCCTCAATTCACCCCTCTGGATTCTTTCTCCACAAGTTTGAAACAAAGATCATATATGAAACCATCGTTAAATAAGAGACATCAAAAGATAAAATTGCATCTAATACACCATTATTTTGTGAGTACTCATAAATCTTGGTGACATGGAAAAAAAACACCCTCCAACACAATCCAAGTCCAAACCCAAGGCATCTTCATTTGTATACACAACTTGTCTTAGCCAACCATTCCAAAATGATACACAATTGAACGTACCCCTGACCAGTTGACTATCAATGATCAAGAATCTATGTCTTGAGCAAAGAAGAATGCCAGATGCTAGAAGGTATGCCAATAGTTGAGAATCTCCAATGATTCCATCCTGGAGGTCTGAAAAACACACAAAATTCACTACACAAGAATCATTTCCTAGAAAATGCATGCGATTAGGTTTAGGGGTTCAGTCTAGTGGCAATTCGTCTGTAGAAGATGTACTCAAATTGCAGGACCATTAATTATGGTACCCATTGTGCCAAGCTTTGGATTAAAAACCATCACAAGCACACATGTGCTCCTATTGAGGATTAGTTGGAACATGATGACAAAGAAGCTCCAAAGAACATGAAGTTATAAAAAAGAGACACTAAGCTCTAATACCACTAACAGTTTGGCTATTGAATAACTCCATGCAATAAAATTTTTTAATAAAGTGAGCAATATATATACACAAATATGTCCTTTGGTTTCATCTTCCCACGGGTCGAATGATTGTCCTATGACTTCATTTTCTCCTAGATTATGTTGGGTTTTAATGGTTAAGCTCATGCACACGTGTTTATTTCATTTTTATCATTAGTTGAACCATAACTACTGCAGCAACAATACACAAGTTGCAGTAATCCAAGATCACAAGAAGAATAACCATGCACAAGAACACAAGAAGTATCCTGGGAAAACCCTTCTCAACCAAGGGAAAACCCCAACAATCCTTTGATATACTGCCAAGAGAAGATCCACCATCCACCACCAAACCTAGCACACAAAAGTGTGCTACTATGATTGAGGAAATAGCTCCTAGAAAAGTGTGAGTTGCAGTCCTCATAATTTCATACCACAACTCCTGAAATCATGAGATGACAAGTGTGTGTGATCTACAATGGGGATTCACTCTTTATTTATACAAAACCTATCACATCAAATGATGTGTCTATTGGCACAATAGGGCTTACCTATACAACTTAATAATATAATTAATAATTACACAATATTAATTATCTTACATATGGTGGGGTCGACTTGTACCCTTTACATCACAAATTAGGGTTATAAAGAAATCTTACTTTCAGACAATATAGCAAGGATCTCACACCTCCACTAGTGCTCAGCCACTAGGGACACGTCCACATGTGCTCAGCCACAAGGACGACATACTCAACATATCACTCAACTGAGTCCACAGAAGTACCATCTCAAGCTGACTCAACTAAGTCCATAGGAGTACAAGGCAAGAGACCATTTCAAGCTGACTCAACTTAGTCCAGAGGAGTAAAAGGCAAGAGACCATCTCAAGTCATCTCAACTCAGTCCAAAGGAGTAGATAAGAGACCACACGTCATAACAACTCAATCCAGAGCCTAACGCACACCCATCACATGGGCACACCCAACACGTGGGCACACATTGTCTCAACTCAGTCCAGAGGAGAACGACACACCCATCACATGGGCCCTCTCAGAGATCGACTCAACTCAGTCCAAAGGAGAACGACCTGAAGAATATCACACGACACTGCAATCATCAACACTCCCTGTCGGCTAGGGAGGCATTCTCCACCAGGCCAAGTCTCTCACGGAAGTACTCGAACTTTGTCCTGGCAAGCGGTTTGGTAAAGACATCTGCAACATACTCATGTGTAGAAAGGTATTGCACATGTACTGCTTTCCTCTACACCATATCTCAATGTGTTTTGATTTATCGTTAAACACAGGATTCTCGGAGAGCTTCACACAGCTCTGGTTATTGCAATTGATAACGGTGGAATCCATCTCATGTCCAAATAAGTCTGCAAGGAGCTTGCGAAGCCTCACTGCATCGCAGACTTCCACACATAATGCAATGTACTCTGCTTTTGCGGTACTTAAAGCCACATGAGTTTGTTTCCTTCTGCACCAGGAAACCATGGCAGATCACAAAGTAAAACAACAATCGGATGTGCTCTTCCAGTCCACTGCGCTCCCTGCCCAATCTGCATCAGCATATCCCTGCAATCTCATGTCTACACCGGAGGCATATCTCAGGCCATAACCAATTGTGCCTCGTAGATATCTCAACACATGCTTCGTTATTATCCAGTGTGTATGTCTCGGCTGACTCATGAACTGGCCGAGTACATTCACTGCATAGCATATATCAGGTCTAGTGTTAACCAGATATATCAATGATCCAATCAGTTGTCTGTAAAGATGTGGATCAATCTTGCCTGAATCGGAAGAATCCTCATTCATCTTCTTCATGTTCATCACCATCGGTATAGGCATGGAGTTGCAGTCCATCATCCTGAATATCTCCACTGTATGTTTTCCTTGACTTCGGGAAAATCTCATCAGTCCTCTACCATACTTCTAGTCCAAGAAGTAGTGCATCATACCAAGGTCCTTCATCTCAAATTCAGAAGCCAATGCATGCTTGCATTCATCAATAAAGCTTTTTGAATCGGTGAGGAATAAGTCATCACATATATGACCGAAATCAGGCACTCGTCACCAACAGTGTTGTAGTATAGGTTTGGATCAACAACACTCTTGTTGAAGCCCAAACTCATCAAGTCTCCAGAAATCTTCTCATACCACGCAGGAGGTGTCTGTTTTAGTCCATACACGGCTTTCTTCAACCTGCATACATTAGACTCCTTCTCATGTGTCACAAATCCATCTAGTTTCTCAATGTAAACTTCTTCCTCAATCTCACCATTGAGAAAGGTTGTCTTTACATCCATCTGATGTACTCTCCAACCCATGGATGATGCAAGATCAATAACCGTACAGATGGAAGTGTATTTGGGCAACAAGAGAAAATGTCTCCTCATAATCTATTCCCTCCACCTGATAGAATCTTCTAGCCACAAATCTCACTTTGTACTTCTCGACACTTCCATCAGCTACATGTTTGATCTTATAGATCCACTTGGGAGTCAATACTATCTTCCGTTTCAGTCTCGAAACAATATCCCACGCATCATTCTTCAAGATGGACTGATACTCTTTTGTCATGGCATCTTGCCAAAACTGTTATCTTGTTGCTTCTCCATGACAAGAAGGTTCAGTATCAATGATGTGGCTCATAGCTGAAACATAGCTCAGAAATCTATGTGGTCTCTTGCTCTCTGGGAATGTATCAAGAGAAGCTACATGTCCCTCTGCCTCCAATAGAATCTATCGAGCCTGTGTAGGCTTCTCCCAACCTACTGCCAATGTCTCTGGGAATCATCGGCTGGAGCTACAGGATCAACTAGATCAACTGGATCAATAATTGTCTCCCAGTGCACTGTTGAAGGGGAGAAGGTATTGTCTCTTCCTTCTTCTCAAATAGTTTGACTCTCTCTGAGTCATGTGACTCCCTCTGAAGTCTGAAGGATAGACATCTTCCTTTTCCAGTGTTGCTAACCTGGAGACATTCCATGTCTTCTCAAATCCTCCACTGCCTCTACAGTAATATGTTGGCCTCTCGTACTAGGATAATAACCAAGATGACCTCTCGTACGGATAACAATCAAAATGTCCTCATGTATTTAAAATAATAGCCAACCAACACAAACGGGCTCTCGTACCAAGGATAATAGCCCTTTAATAATGAAATAAGAAATTTGGCCTCCCGTAGGGATAACAACCAACATGGCCTCTTGTACCAGGATAATAACCAAGATGGCCTCCCGAAGGGATAACAACCAAAATGGCCTCTTATACTAGAATAATAACCAAGATGGCCTCCCGAAGGGATAACAACCAACCAAAAAATTGGACTCTTGTACCAGGGATCATGGTCCAAGTCATGAGGGCTCCCACACCAGGGATAATACCCTTTATCGTCAAAATGCAAGAAATTGCATAGCAATGATGAAATCAAATAAGGAAAGTAACACAAACTTACCTTAGTCTACAATCATGCTCAATCTTGCTTTAGGTCCTCCTAAGAAAGCTAAGATAGAGAACAACTCCTCGTCATTATTGCTTGCATTCCTTGACTTCTTTTGAGGTGGCTAATGTTTCTTCCCTTGCACATCACTAGCTGCAAGCCTAGTCTCATAGTGAAAAATGCTTGAACCCTTTCACATCACTAGCTGCAAGTCTAGTCTCCTAGTGACAAGGGATGCAAGTCTAGTCTCCTCACACAAAAGGGTGTTGCTATGACTGAGGAACTAGCTCCTAAAAAATTGTGAGTTGCAGTCCTCATAACTTCATACCACAACTTCTGAAATCATGAGATGACAAGTGTGTGTGATCCATAATGGGGATTCACTCTTTATTCATACAAAACCTATCACATCAAATGATGTGTCTATTGGCACAATGGGGTCGACCTGTACAACTTAATAATATAATTAATAATTACACAATATTAATTATCTTACATATGGTGGGGCCAACTTGTACCCTTTACATCACAAATTAGGGTTAGAAGTAAATCTTACTCTCAGACAAAATAGCAAGGATCTCACACGTCCACTAGTGCTCAGCGACTAGGGACACGTCCACCTGTGCTCAGCCACAGGGACGTCATACTCAAGAGATCACTCAACTAAGTCCACAGTAGTACCATCTGGAGTACCATTTCAAGCCGACTCAACTAAGTCCATAGGAGTACAAGGCAAGAGACCATCTCAAGCCGACTCAACTTAGCCCAGAGGAGTACAAGGCAGGAGACCATCTCAAGTCATCTCAACTCAGTCCAGAGGAGTAGACAAGAGACCACACGTCATAACAACTCAGTCCAGAGTCCGATGCACACCCATCACATGGGCACACCCAACACGTGGGCACGCATCGTCTCAACTCAATCCAGAGGAGAATGACACACCCATCACATGGGTCCTCTCACAGATCGACTCAATTCAGTCCAGAAGAGAACAACCTGGAGAATGTCACACGACACGGCAATCATCAATAGATTAAATATTAACAATACCATAATCCGAAGGATTGGGATTCTAACAAGACCCTCTTGTTGTTCTAGTATTGGATGCTCGTCCATCTAAGACTTTGAATCTCTTTCTTTCACCAAATTCTTGAAGATAGCACCTCATCCCTCCCCTCCTCTCAAGAGGAATGAAATCTAGTTGGGACTTGAGAGAATATGAGATGGAAACGAATATCCTCTCAGACAAGCAGTGAACTCTGGACTCTCTCCTATTTAAGGGGAAAGGTAATCATCCACAATCGAGAACTATATATTGTGTTTGCATTTTATTATGTAATCAAGTTGTAAGAAATTATATTTGTATTCAAGAATATGAAAGAAAAAGTCTTTGTAGGAAAGTTCATCTTCTCTCCTCTCAAATCTTTGACGAGAGGAAGAAAAAACTGCAAGTGATAATCTTACTTAAGCTTTGTATTAAGAAACTATCCAATTAAACCACAGCCTTTTTTTAATACAAACACTCACAAAAAATACATTAAAGTCTTTATAAACCTGTTGTCCTTTTAATAAGGTCATTTTTAATAAGGTCATATTTACATCTTAAGGGAAAAAACATTCAACTTCAACTTCTTTTCTTTTTCTTAATCATTAAACCAATCTTGTTCCGTAAATGCTTTTATAATAAAAAACATAGAGATAAAATTAAGAGACCACGACGACAACTTAATATTTAATATGTATGCTTCCCAGCAAAAAGCGGTCAATCAACTTATTTTTTAAAGACTAAAATGAAACCAGTCTATTCCATGCACCTTTTTCATAGACAAAACATTGGGATAAAAAATAAAAGCCATACAACAAAGATTTCATGTGATAACTATGACGAATAATAAACCATCTTCTCTATCATCGTGGATAATAGCATGAAATGAGCTAAGAAAAAGAAAAAGAAAAACTAGAATGTTTTATTGCTTGTAATATGAAAAGCACTTATAGCTCTTTTATTAACTTTATTTTATTGATAATATCTCAAATTTCAGAATTTATTCATAAATGTGCCCTCCTCTCCATTTCAAAGGTACCAAATACACCACACATACGATGGGTGTTTTCTGCATAATATCCTGATTTCTGTATATCTTCAAATGACATTCCTTGTATTGTATTACAAACAAGATTCATAGACAACTTGACTCCCCAACTCTTCATGTAACATGATGTTGATATTCAAACAAAACTAAGATTTTGGCTTTAGAAAACAATCAAAGATGGGTTGCTCATGAGTCATGACTCACTAAACATCTAAGCCGAAAGGTGCTCGATCACTATCTTCTTATGCCCACTTGGCATTTCATCTTGCAACTCTGAACACCCAGTTATGCAAAGAATATGCCTTCCTCAAAACCTTAGAGATACATCAAGGATTTGATCTCATTAAATTTTTCACCTACAATTTCTAAATGTATCCTACGGCTTGAAGGTCATGCTTTAGATATACTTAGTGGTGACACACTAAGAGTTCAGTCAATCATCCATCAACTAATTCTATGGTAAATGAAAATCATTACTTAATTCTAGTTTGAGCCGAGTTTGGAGCATACTTGTCTTTCAATACCGTCCTACAACTAATTTGCTCCATTCATAAAAAAAACAACTTCAGACGACACCAACATAAGTTGGAAAGAAGATATTTCAATATTTAGCTGTAGTATAAGCAACACTAAACCAATCCATTCGAATATGGTATTCATTTCCCAAAATCTCTATAATTCTCCAAACCAAAAGTGTCTATCAAGGCCCATGCTGATGTGAACTCTCCAACATATAATATCCTTTCACAAGTTTAGGGGTAGTATTTAGTATATTTAAATATAGTAATGCCAAAAAGACTGAAAACTCTTGTCATTATGTCCCCTTCTCGCCGTACTGCATTTTATTTGTATGCATGAAGATGAATCGCATGCTCTATTGGTGAATTGATGTAATCCCCAATCCCGTTATTAATTTATAGTGAATATTAATATATTATTCTGTTTCTTTTTCTTTTTCATTTGACTAAAATTCTTATAATCCATCTAAATGTACTAGAATTCGCCTTGCTAACAACTAGAATCGAACCCCGCAATCTATTATCATATAGAAGTGCCTTTGAAGTACTACTGATCCAAAGACTAGTAGCCAATTAACTTTCTTGTAGGTGTACTAACAACAACTGGGTAAGCGTTCACATTCAAGGCTCATCAATCACCCCCTTGGAAGATCACCGGCCTTGGATGACAGAAAAGGCAGTTCAATCATTATTTGAAAAAAGCTCCCAAATTGCTACCCGAGATTGTGCACTATATGACAGACATCTCTCAATGTTCATCAGCAGCACTGCTCAGAGCTGTATTAAATTCCTTATTCGGCCCCTTATTTATTTTATCTAGATTGGAAATGTCTTTGAGTCACTCTTCTGATGTACTGCACGTAATGTTATGCCCAATTCCGATCATTTCCTTTGGTCACCCATTGATACTCGTACATTATTTTTTGCAATCATAGTACTCGGGAAAGAGACTATCGTATCTATACTTCTCTTACATCGAGTTAAGACAAAACCAAAATTACAACCCTATATATAGTATTCTCATATTCTTTTTGTGGTTAGATCCAAGTCAAATATCTTATTTTCGTTGTTTGGTAATAAAAAATAAGATAAAATCACAACCCTATATAGTATTCTGATATTCTTTTGTAGTTAGATCAAAGTCAAATATCATATTCAGGCTAAATTGTACAGTAATAAAATATGCAAGAAAATAAGAATGATACACATAAATGGCATTTTAGAAGGAAACCCGTGTCTATATTAACTTTCATAGATGGCATTTTAGAAGGAAACCCATGTCTAGATTAACTTTCATAGATGATTACATGATGCAAAATCACATAGCTTGGTGGTGTTGACTAATGCCAATCCCATATGCTTATACATGATAGAATCCAATGGAAATGCTACAATCTTGCCAACCCTGAAATCCCGAAAACTGTTAAATAATCTGCTGAATTCTGAATGGGATATAAAATTCTACTTTCTCCATATTAAGTCCAATGAGGTTGGAACCACTCTCAAACATCCTGAAACAATTAATGGTAATGTTAAAAATTTAAGTAAAACGATAGAAATGGTAAGATTAAGGAGAATGTCAACTAGAAAAGGTAAGATTAAGGAGAATGTCAACTAGAAAAGGTAAGAAGGTAAGATAAAGGAGAATGTCAACTTTTACTTTTACGAATTTAATATTACCATTAAATACTAAGGTGACAAACTCCTCAATCCCCCACCTTTGATTTGTCTTAAAGGTCACTAGCACGAACAGGGCGACAATCTTCTATGGGTCCATGCCCCCCACTCAGGCCTCTTAGGTGAGCCCGGAAACTTCTAAAAAAGTGCTTGAAATGTCACTAGAAATGGCCAAACACCCTGAAAACGTCATCCCTTGTACTGTATGGTGTTTCCATGTTTGGAAACGATGTACGGAAAGGCCGACGGCTTTTCCAATCCATTTTCTACATGTTTTGACATTTCCAAGTGTTTCAAGTACTGAGACATGGCCCAACTAAGTGTTTCCCGCAACTTAATATTCAGGTCCTTTGGTAATACCATAATACCAATGTTCCACCAAGTTTCCGAGAAGGGGGAGCACAGGAGACGCACATGGGGGATGTGTGGGAGCACCCCCAAATTTTAGGGAAATTCAAGCGGGACAAGGAAACGTCAAAGTCCCTAGCATAAGGATCCCCATCTCTAAAATTATAAAAATAAAAATAATAATGATAAAATCCCAACAATAACAATTCATCCCATGCAAATTCACCATTGTGCAATCCAATGGAAATGTTATAATCATGCAAATCCTAAAACCTTGAACACTGTTAAGTCTGTTGAATTTTGAATGAGGTATGAAATTCTACTTTCTCCATATGAAGTCCGATGAGGTTGGAACCACTCTCAAACATCCTAATGAGGTATGAAATTTTACTTTCTCCATATGAAGTCCGATGAGGTTGGAACCACTCTCAAACATCCTGAAATAATTAATGGTAATGTTAAAAATTTCAGTAAAAGTGGCTTTCTCCTTTATCTTCCTTTTCTAAAGGAGAATGTCACTTTTACTTTAAGAATATAATATTGTCTTTAATTACCAACGTCACAAACTCCTCAAAATTCTATCCCTTATCTTTATTATTCTTTAAAGGGTTGGGAGACAAAAAAACCAAGGGGAAGGGGTGCTCAAACGTCCCCCTTTTGGGAGGGGGCCGCTTCCCCCTCTTGGGAGGGGGGCACCCAAACGCCCCCCTTTTTTAGGGGAGACACCCAGACACCCCCCTTTTGGGGAAACGCATCCCCCACAATTGAAAAACATTTCCCCATGTGTTTCCATGAGTTTCCCCAAAAGGAGGACGTGGGGAAATGTTTCCCCAAGTGCCCCCCGCCCTTGGAGCATGAGAAATGTGGGGGCACGCCCCCCAACCTAAGGGATGCGTCCTCATGGAACACTACGTAATACACGGTAAGATTTCAATGCTTGATTCTGCATGATACGAAACTGGTTTTGTTTCCTTCCTTCATGGTCACACTTGTTTTAGATAATCAACTATTAAACAAACCCATTGTTTTACAAACCAGCATAAATCCATCTTAACTTCGGATCTATCATACACCAAGAGGGATCAAATCCCTCGACATGCAAACCTTCCCTCGAGTTTTTTAATCTAAAAAACGTTTTCACCTCAAGGGACTGGATCCCTTGAAGCACATGATAAATGTGAAGTTAAGATGGATTTACACTAGTTCTTTATATATATGTGTGTGTGTGTGTGTGTGTCACATGTCAACTCCATGTTGAGCATGGAAGGAATTACAAATCTCCCTCATAGTGAGCAACACACTATTGAAATATTTTAAACAAGATCCATCTTAACTCTAGATCTATTATGCGCCAAGTGAGATCAAATCCCTCAAGATGCAAACCTTTCCTCAAGTTTTTTTACTCTAAAAAAGCTTATCATCTCAAAATGATTGATCCCTCTTAACACATGATAGATCCAGAGTTAAGATGGATCTACGGTAGTTCTTTATGTGTGTGTGTGTGTGTGTGTGTCAACTCCATGTTAAGAATGGAAAGAATTAAAATTCTCCCTCTTACTAAACAACACACCATTCAAATGTTTTAACTTTTAACCATAAGAAATTTATTACTTTCAATTGCTTTATGTTTTTTTTTCCAAGGAAAAAAGCTTTATATATTCGAAGAATATACATGTTACAAACTTTCAAAAATGCCATAAATGGCTTGTTGTCCGACTATATCAAAAAGATCTTTCATCTACCTACCCGGGAGAGTGGAGAGGGAGGGGAAGCAAAAATGGACCTCGAGACCCGTGGGGGAGAGGGTAGAGAGTGGGAGATTACCTCGAAAGAAAAGGGGCTCTCTAGGGTTTCTGCCTCGGCTGGAGAAGGGGTGGAAGAGGGGGGAGGGGGAGGCCCTTTGTCAGGAGAATGGGGGGAGGAGGTCACCGGCTAGGTAACCTTGTTCAACAAAGGGGAAATCAGGGGGGAAGGGGGAGAGGGAAGAGGAGAGGGCGAGGGCGAGGGCTATGGAAGAGAATAAGGTTCCAGAGAACAATCACCCCCAACCAACAGAGAAGGAGAAGAGGAGGAATCAGGAAACACCGAAACCATACCTATCTGAGCAGTCTAACGGTCTAAGTCTCCCAGCGCAATACTTGAAGCTTGAACGATCCCCGAATCAAAGCTTACTTCCTTCTTTGCATCTCTTGTCGAGACAACCTCAACTTTCTTAGATCTGCTGCATGAGGATTTTCTTATCCATTTTTTCTTTGTAGGAAGACTTCCAGGTAACAGCCGAGAGCATTTTGCCCGAAGGTGCCCAATTTCATGACAAGCATAGCACCGGAAGCGGATTTTCTGGTAATCCACCTTCTAGTGCCATGTTATGTCTCCTAAGATCAAGTCAATGCTTCCAACCAGACCTTCCCTAACGTTAATCTCCACCTAAATCCAGACCCATCGTCTATCGTTTTTTAAGGCACAATTGGGTTCTAAACCCACAAAGGACCCGATTTTGTCCCCAATAACTTCTAGAGCCTCCCTGGTCCAAAAATCCAAAGGAAGGTTGGGCAAAATAGCCCAAACCTTCATCTGTGATATCGGTTCGCATTCGAGATCAAAATCCATAGTCCATGGTTTAAGAACTAGCCCGGACGACCCCCAAGACCAACTATTGTTAAGAAATTTTTCGGTATCAACCTCCGACTTGCACAAAAAGGAGTTCCATCTTTTGGATAATACGTGAGCTTCCAGTGAAAAACCTAGTAAAGGGGACCACACCTGAGCCATCCAATTCTGCAGGGCCTGAATGCCCGGAGATTTACCAAAAAATCTATCGACGAGCAATTTTCCATTGAAATTGGCAATGTCTGAAATTGCTAAATCTTCGCCTACTACCATCTTCACTTGGCCACATTTTTCCTGAATGCACTTCGAGGGATTCTTCAAGTTACTTTTCTTTTTCCTCTCCAGGACGCTCTGAGGATCGACAGAAGGAAAACCTTCCAAACTTTGAGAACCCATCGCAAAACCTCCAATTATGGGGGATCTATCCAGGGCAGAAATAGAAACTGGCAGAGAATCTTTTGCGAGACCCTCGACATCTATGCTCGACATAAGATTTTCCGCATGACTTCGACCATTTTTCGCACAAGTTGTGTTAATGGTCGAACCCTCAAGATCAGAATTGGGAAAAGGAAAGGCTGGAGAAGGGAGGTGGATCGTGCACTCCAAGAACTCCTCGAAGGTAAGTAATGTGTGTACACGTGATGGACTATGTTCATAATCCACCTCATCCTCCAAAACGAATGCCAGTTGTCTTGAACTTCAAAATTAGCGCTCCAGGATGATGCGGGGCAAGGATAAGGATGAAAAAGGACACTGGAAGGGAATCGTGGGAGACAAAAAAGAGGAATGGGAAAAGGGAAAGGGAGACGGCCTGCGGCGCTAAGCTCCCGGTCTTATTGCCCTGAGGCCACATGTGCTTGCACCCTTAGACAAAAAGAACCATAGACCCCTCAAGGAGTACATATCTTCAATTGCTTTATATATATAGAAATATTTTACTTAAGGTGGACATTGAAATATTTTATTTATATTCAACATTGAAATTTTTTTTTGTTATTAATATTTTTTAATGCCACATGTCAACTGCATGTTGAGCACGGAAGGAATTACATATCTCCCTAAAAGTGCTAGCTTTTGTTCCAAGGCTTTATCCTATGCTAAGCTTATGATCAATTTGTTTCCTTACCTTCCTAAAGGAGGCACCAAAAGGACTGGAAAACCTTACTAAGCCAAGCCCAAGCATCTATATATATGAAACCAAAATAGGGCAAACATTGTCTCTGTATGAAGGAAGATACTAGATTGTAGAAAGCGCCTTTCGGTGCAACAAACCAACGTAGATCCATCTTAACTCTAGATCTAAGATGCGTTGAGAGGGATCAAATCCTTCAAGGTGCAAGTTTTTAAATCTAAAAGAAGTTTTCACCTCAAGGAACACATTGTCTCCATATGAAGGAAGATATTCGACTATAGAAAGCGCCTTTTGATACAACAAACCAACGTAGATCCATCTTAACGCTGGATCTAACATGCGCTGAAAGGGATCAAATCCTTCAAGGTGCAAACTTTTCCTCTTTAATCCAAAAGAAGTTTTCACCTCAAGGGATTTGATCCCTCTCGATGCATGATAGATCCGAAGTTAAGATGAATCTACACTAGTTCTTTATATATATATATATATAT
>CBVK0100020567.1:0-37470 GCA_900067695.1 Picea abies | reverse complement strand
CAGATTCTTGGAGGAAGTTGGGGATGTGAAACCAACTCCAAGGCTATATAAACCAGGCCTGTTTGAGGCCAAACACAGTCATTCAGAGCAGAGTTATGCTGAAGGAAAGCCAAGCCAAAGCTAGTTTGATGCAGGGAAGCCTTTGAGGTGGATACGCTGTCGGATCGTTTCTGGGAGCTTGGAGCATCAGTTTTGCATGCCGTTTCTTTTGCAGGGTTCTTGAGATCTGGGACAACAAGACCAGATTAGTCTTATAGCCATTTGTCATTGCTGAGATGTAATTTTGAGCACTTGAGAAGAAATAAAGAAGCCTCCCCCACAAGGAAAAAGGCCCGGAGACATAGGCAAAAGTTGTGCCGAACTCCGTTATCAACCTGCGTTCTTATGGTTTGTTGTTCATTATTCTTTTCAGATCTGCATATGTGTATTTGACTGAAATAATCCTCTTCTTTCCTCATTCTTTCATTAAATTCTCAAATGGTTAATTTATACATGCAAGTTTAAAACTCAACCATAATCATTTAAAAGATCCTGCAGATCAAGTGGTATCAGAGCTAGTTGATGTTTGGATTTGAGTTGCATGATAACCAGGGAAAAGCTACAGCGTGGTGAAGGCGAGATTGTTGCAGAGAATCCATTAATTGGATTGAGAAAGAGAGCTTCTTTTAAAGAGAAGATGGCATCGGACGAAGGGATTCCTCAAGAAGAGAAAGACTTCCGGAAAACATTCCATGCTATGTCGGAGATGGTGACAGTTTTGTATGAAGATTATTTGGAACGGAAGCAACCAGTTTCGGGTAATACTTCAAAAGGCAAAAGTGAAGAGGAAGAGGACCATCCTCACATTCCTTCTTCACCTCCATCAACACCTCCTTCTTCTCCTTCTTCTTCTGCAAGTTCAAGTTCTAAATCTAACGAGAAGAAAAATGTTCATAAGCATAAACATGAAATGCCATTGTTAAAACTTGATGTAAAATTTGAGTTGCCCATATATGATGGTGAAGTGAATGCAGAAAAACTTGATAACTGGATCAGACAGATGGAGGTATACTACAATGTGCAGCAAATCAAGGATGAGGCCACACAAATAAAATTGGCATCTTTGAGACTTGCAGGTACAACTCTTATCTGGTGGCAAAGCAAGCTGAAAAAAGAAACACAAGATGTGGGTAAAGTATTTCCATCATGGAAGAATTTTATTTTTGCACTTAGGAAACAGTTTTATCCTTTGGGTTATAAAGAAAAAGCAATCATTGAATGGCAATCTTTAAAGCTAAGAAAAGGACAAACAGTGCAGGAATACACCGATGGATTTAGGAAAATGGCATTAATGTTAGACATTCCTTTGCAAACACAAGAAACACTTATGAAGTATATAGGTGGTTTGCCTGCACATATTAGAAATACTATTTTCATGTTTGGACCCACTAACCTTGATGAGGTTTCTGTTCAAGCTACATATATTGAAGCAGGGAAAGCAGGTGTGTCAGGGGAATCGTCGTTTTCAAAGAAAGATGATAAGAGGAAAAGGCATGGTAATGGCAAGAATGCAAATACCGTGACAAAGAAGGAAGGAAAACCCTCTTGCAAACATTGCAAGAAAGAGGGACATGATGAGGAAAAATGTTGGCAGTTGCATCCCGATAAGAGGCCAAAGTGGTTCAAAGGAAAGAAGGGAACGCAAACAGCAGCAACAATGACATCAAAGCCTATAGATTTGGGATCGGATTCAGGTGATTAATCTAAGATGACATTGGTTGGTATGACAGGTAACTTTGGTGAAGAGATTGATTGTAGAAGCAAGTTATTTCATATAAGAGTAATAATGCGACACACTAAGATAAACACACTAATCGACAGTGGATCTCAATCTAATCTAATCTCAGCAGAATTGGTTAAGAAATTGGGATTAATAACACAAACACATCATAAGCCTTACACACTTAAATGGATGAGCAATCATCATCAGATGTACATAACAAAGCAGTGCACAGTCAAATTTGCAATTTCAGATAAGTATGTGGATGAAGTAACTTGTGATGTAGTGTCGTTAAAAGAATGTGGAATGGTCTTAGGTAGTCCGTACTTGTATGATCGTCAGGCAATCTTCTATAGAACTAAGAATCAGTATCAGTTCACTAAAGAAGGTCATGATTACATAGTGCATGCTCATCATGTTAAAACAAGTAAAACTCTTCAAACAATGGAACAATTAACGAAAGCAGTGCAAGTAAGCGACACACCACTAATTGTTTCAAATGAAGTTATAGATCTTAAGCAAGAACAAGCCATGATTGTTGAGTGGAAAATCAATCATAAGTTGCTTCAAGATAAACTTATGTCATGCAAATACTTCAAGTATATCAGTTCATTTGCAGTCGTTTTTTTGATGTTATCATTAACAATGTTTGGTACATGGATGATAGTGGCTTCAGTAAAATGTAACAGGGTTGCAATGGCTAACAATATACTGTCAGTCGTCATGATTGTGTTACAGTTGATATTGATGAGACAGGTGCACAGGACAGAGTTCAGAGACAGAGGACAAGCCGGGTGGCCTATCCCGAGCTTGTTAACTGGTCAGTAACCTTTTGGGGACCAAAAGGTCTTTTTGTGGGGAGGTGTGATCCGAAATCGGATCCAGAAGCCTGATAGGGCTTGAAAAATGCTCAAAGTCTGCTGAGGAGCTTTTTAGTTACTGGTCGTCGAAGCCAATGTGTCAAGTTGTTGATGTTGTCCTTTATCTTGTAGGCATTGTCTTGCTTGTGTCAGGTGGGTAGCCGTTTTTATCTATCTATTGATTATCGCATTTTTCGTCCAGTTGCATGATGTGCTAGTATATTGGGTTGTTGTTGTCTTTTTACTAAATGCGTTAGTTTTGTTCATCATCAAGTTGTGTTGATTAATTGTTGTCATTGATTTACTTCCTGCTTAAAACAACAAAAAAGAAAAATTCACTTCTTGCATTGAGTGTAGTTGTAACGACACAGTGGTCGTTACATATGGTATCAGAGCGGGTTCAACCCCGCGACGATGGATCACCATGATTTCCACTATAGTAAACCCTTGAGTAATAACCTAATGCTAATTAAAAATTTAATGTGTCCATGCAGTGATATCGATTAGAGGATGCCATAGAGGTTCGCAACGTGGTGCTGTGGAAGGACGTGAGACTCCTCCAGGAGTGCTCGCATCCTCGGAGTCTAACCCCCAAGGGGAAGAAAAAGTCCTTGGGTTGGATTCGATTGTTGTAAGGGATGATGATGGCCTGACAAGATCCTTCCAAGGAATGTAAGAGGCATTAATTCACCATCTGCACTGATATGAGGCCAGGGCACCGGTACCCCTGAGGGTCCACAACACGCCTAACCAGTAGTGTTAGCATTCACCAAGAACCTGAGAGGGATAAGTTCTCAAGTCCATGAGTGTCGTGGACGACTCAGCCATCGAGGCATGGATGGAGAGAAAGGCGATGTGTTTCATGCTTCATGATTACAACCTCCAAAATGAAGTTCCACATGGTGGTCTTTCAACCGAAGGGGAGTGCTCTTCTATGGTGGAAGATGCTCCTGCCACAATTGAACATGGTCGTCGAAGATGTTTCATGGGAACTATTCGAGGAACGGTTCCAGGAAAGGTATCTATCTGAGGAATTCATTTAGCATCATCTCAACAACTTGCGACAGGGTGACCATACAATGCCTGAGTACAAGGCTCATTTTATGGAGCTGCTTCGGTATGCTCTGCACCTGAATATCGAGAAACTTAAGGTCAACAGGTTCTTATTTGGCCTTAATGTCAGCATTCGTGCAAAGTTTAGGATTCTGATGCCTCAAACCTTTCATGACGCAGTCTAGAAGGCCCTCAAAGCATAAAAGGATCTTATTAGCGGGGGTCAGAGTAGGAATCCAGCAAAAGCAGCGGGGCAGGTGTCATCTTGATCCGAAAACGGATCCAGAAGCCTGATAGGGCTTGAAAAATGCTCAAAAATGAAAGTGCTCGGAATGCGACGAAACCTATTCCATTGCGTCCGTCTCGTCTTCCTGATTCTGGTGGTATATTTACTTCATCAAACGGAGTCCGTATGGAGAAGATATCGCGTTCTGTCCGAAAAGGCAAACAGGCAAAAAAGGGGGATGACTGTACAGTCCGTACAGTCCACGTGGCACGTCCGTACAACTGACGTGGCAGGGCCGTACAGCTGACGTGGCAGGGCCGTACAGCTGACGTGGGCCAACCAGGAGGTGACACCTGGCAGACCGTACGGAGGACACGTGGCATCACCAGGACGCGACACGTGTCAGGCGGATTTGGCCGTTTGGAGGTACGGTTGGACCAGTACGGAGGTGACACATGTCACCACTCATAGGGTGACACATGGCATGCTGACGTCATCCAGTGACGTGGCAGCTGACAGGGCGTACAGTCATGCTGACGCAGCAGGACAGGTGGTAGTACGGTCGGATGACAGGTGGCGTACGACTGGGTGATGTGGCACACACGTGGGCCAATGATAGGTCGACACGTGGCATGTTCCGATTGGTTTTTAAGGGTGCCACGTGGCCCAGTCAAGGGCTGCCACATGGCACCCCCTTATTGGTTCATGGTTATTTGTGTAAAAGTTTGTTATGGTAGCGCCGGGAATCGAACACTTAACCTCTCGAGTGGCAGCGGACCGGCGGAGCTGGGCTAACCGCCCACCCTGTGGTGGTTCTTGTTAATGTAATCAACGGAAATGATTTTTAAATTTGGTCAAAGGTTCAATTGGCGGGAATAAGGGCCGGGGCCTAGCCCCAGCCCTCGGTGCCGAACATGGAACCATATCCCATTAAAACGGGGGCTCTACCATTATACGTGCGGGAGGTGATATTGTAAACGACCACGGTTATAACTATAAGCCGTGGGTTCCATGACAAACGCCGGATGACCAGGGGTTAATTCGCCACGGGGCTAGCACGCAAGTGGCGCGCTTGGCCACATGGCCGCGCGCCCATAAGACCAGGAGCGCACCTATCGGGGGGTAGCGCCCGAATTAAAACAATTTTGGGTTTTATACTATATAATTTGGTTTTTTGTTGTAACTATGCCTATTTTTGGCTGATTTCTTCCATTTTTGGGGGATATTGGGCATTTTTGGAGGCCAGATTCTTGGAGGAAGTTGGGGATGTGAAACCAACTCCATTCCTATATAAACTAGGCCTGTTTGAGGCCAATAGACAGTCATTCAGAGTAGAGTTATGCTGGAGGAAAGCCAAGCCAAAGTCAGTTTGATGCAGGGAAGCCTTTGAGGTGGAGACGCTGTCGGATCGTTTCTGGGAGCTTGGAGCATCATATTTGCGTGCCGTTTCTTTTGCTGGGTTCTTGAGATCTGGGAGAACAAGACCAGATCAGTCTTGTAGCCTTTGGGCATTGCTGAGATGTAATTTTGAGCACTTGAGCAGAAATAAAGAAGCCTCCCCCACAGGAAAAAGGCCCGGAGACGTAGGCAAACATTGTGCCGAACTCCGTTATCAACCTGCGTCCTTATGGTTTGCTGTTTATGATGCTTTTCAGATCTGCATATGTGTTTTGAATGTCATAATCCTCTTCTTTCCTCATTCTTTCATTAAATTCTCAAAGGGTTAAATTATTCATGCAAGTTTAAAACTCAACCATAATCATTGAAAAGATCCTGCCCGGATCACATCTCGTGTGTAGAAGCGTTAGACACCAGCTAGACATTGACCATGATATCGTGGCATCCAGAGAAGATCCACTTTCACTACACCTTGGCGATTAGTGCCTCAACAGTGGACTCCTTACTAAGGACCACAACACCAACAACAACAATGACTGCAACAACAACAGTTTAGGCCTGCTCAACAGAACAAACCAAGGTTCCAGGCCGATGGGCCGTCAGCTACTACTTCAGGTACCAGGTGTACTGGACCTAAGAAAGGGTGTTGGACATGTGGGGAACCACATTACTAGAGTGACTGCCTAGTGGAGAGGACCATAACATCTATATTAGCCGGACCAACTACTGTGGGAGATTTGGGCAAGGCCCATCATATTCATGCAATAGTGAATAACGGCCAGGAAGAACACCAATCAACTATGCTCGAGACATCAGGTACTGTCGCTGACAATACACTTAATATTTTATAGATATAGGTGCTACAGAGAGTTTCATTTATGGGGCAACGCTAAAAAGTATTAAGGTAAAGGTAGTCGAATAGGATGAGTTTAGCTTTGTAGAAATGGCTTTGGGAGCCAAACAAAAGGTTGGTGGGAAGGTTACAGGCTGTAGCCTTAACCTAGGAGAGTTTGTCACTAGGGCCAACCTATACATCACAATCTTAGGATCTTATGACGTCGTGATCGGTATGGAATGGTTGGAATCGCATACGCGATACTCAACTGTAAGATGAAACAATTAAACTTGGTTGATGATGAGGGACAAAGACGCGTGATTGTAGGTCAGAACTAGGGAGTTTACTTGAGGTTCATCTTTTCCTTGCTGCTACGGAAGAGAATGCAAAAGGGATGTAAGATTTATGCAATCCTTGCGTTAAACAAGAAGGGGGTAACAGAAGGTCTAGAACACCTTCCAGTGGTGAGAGAGTTTGTGGACGTCTTCCCTGAGGAATTACCTAGGATGCCTCTAGAGAGGGAATTGGAACTTACCATAGACCTAAAACTGGAGAATGAACCGATAGAAAGAATGCCTTATCGGATGTCAAACCCAAAGCTACAGGAGTTGAAAATGCAACTGAAGGAGTTGTTGGACCTAGGACTTATACGTCCAAGTGTGTCACCATGGGGTGTGCCTATTATTTTCATATGGAATAAAGATGGGTCATGGATACCCTACATTGACTACCGTCAATTGAGCAAGGAAACGATCAAGAATCAATATCCATTGCCAAGGATTCATGATTTGTTGATCATTTGAAGGGTGCAATGATGTTTTCAAATATCGACTTGAGATCAGGGTATCAATAGCTACGGACCAATGAGGATGAAGTCCCTAAGACCACCTTTAAGATGAGGTTTGGACATTACAATTTTACTATTTTAGCGTTTGGACTGACGAACGCCCAGTGGTATTTATGAGTTTAATGAATGGGGTGTTCTGCGACTACTTGGACAAGTTCATCCAAGTATTCATTGATGATATTTTGAGTTACTCTCGGATGATGGATGAGCATGATGAACACTTGTGCTTGGTACTACAGTGTTTGCGAGAGAAAAAATTGTATGGGAAATTGTCTAAACGCTCGTTTTATCAATCAAAGACTCACTACTTAGTGCATGTCATCTCTGGTGAAGGTATCGTTGTGGATCCAATAAAATTCAAGGATATTATGGAATGTCCTATGTCGACAAATGTCCTGGAAGTGCGTAGCTTCATGGGATAATATCGACAATTCATCGAGGGTTTTTCGAATATACCAAATCCGATTATGAAATTGTAGAAGAAGAATAATAAGTTTGTTTAGATCGAGAAATGCACATAAGCATTTCAGAGGTTGAAGAAGTTGTTGACAAAAACACCAATAGTAAAGGTCCCTGACATGGACATGGACTTCTTGGTATGCACTGATGCATCCAAGGAAGGCTTAGGTGGAATCTTGATATTAGACAGTCGAGTGATCACTTACATCCCAAGAAATTTGAGAAGGCATGAGGAGAACTATGTGACACATGATTTGGAGTTGTTAGCCATTTTTTATTCCTCGAGAGTTTGGAGGCACTACTTTATTGGGTGAAAATTTGAACTAAAAATGGACCACTGTGGACTACAACACATCTTCACGCAAGGAGAATTCAAAGAATGACATCGACATTGGTCGGAGTTGCTTAGCAAGTACAATTTCAAGATTATTTACATAAAAGGAACAATGAACATAGTGGCAGATGCATTGATTCAGAGACCATGCATCTTTTTGGTGATGCCTCTTTAGACGAATCTACGTGAAAATATTCTCACTTTACAGCGCGATGACGACTGGTACAAAGAGGTCAAGGATTTTATTGGAAAAAACACAATGATGGTACGAAAATTTGAAGGATTTACTATGGACAACAACGGATTATTGAAATTTAAAAGTCGAATTTATGTACCTCCCAACGATGAGTTGAGGAGTTTGATCCTAAACGAGGCTCACAGAGCAGTGTACATGGCTCACCGAGGAGTCACAAAGATGAGGGAAGACCTTAAACTCTTATTCTTCTGGAAAGGAATGAAGGCATACATAGTCAACTACATGGCAAGATCTCTAGAATGTTAGCAGGTGAAGGATGAACATAGACATATGACTGGACTAGTACATCCACACACAATTTTAGAATCGAAATGGGAGGTCATTTTGATGGAATTCATTGTTGGATTGCCACTGACGACAAGGAGACATGACTTGATTTTTGTGGTATTCGACACTCTGACGAAGAGTTCACATTTTATTCCCGTGCATATGACATATCAGACACCTGACATAGCTATATTTTTCATCAATGTGATGATTATATCCGATCGAGGATCAATGTTTACTAGATGATTTTGGACTAGTTTCCAAGAGGCCTTGGGAACCCAACTTAACTTTAGTATCGCGTATCACCCAGAGACAGAAGGGAAAACCGAATGAACAAACAAAATCTTGGAGGATATGTTGCATATGTATGTGATGGACCAACAAAAGCATTGAGAGGAATTCTAGCCACTGGTAGAATTCACATATAACAACAGTTATCAAAGGACCATTAAGATGGCGCCCTTTGAGTTTCTTTACGGACGATTGTATCTGATGCCTTTGAGTTGGGATCATATTGAGGATAGGGTCCTGGTGGGACCGGAAGTGATCCAAGAAATATAAGATCAAATGCAGAAAATAAGACGAAGGATCAAAGAAGCGCAAGATCGACATAAGAGTTATGCCGATGTGCACCGTCTCAACTGTAGTTACAAAGTTGGCGATCGAGTCTTCTTGTCGATGAAACTGCATAAGAGTTCAATCAAGTTTGGAATGGGTGATAAAATCTCTCCTAGGCTTGCGGGACCTTTCGAGATTGTGGAAAAGAAGGGGCCTATGGCCTATCAACTAGCCTTGCCTGATTCTTTGAGGCGTATGCACGATGTTTTTCACGTATCTATTTTCAGACATTACATTAGTGATCCTACCCATGTTATTGACACGAGTTTCTTGCAGGTATCTGAAGAGGGTGCACTCATGACAGAGACAACCCGCATCCTGGACCATCGCATTCGACAACTACAACGTCGAACAATAGATTAGGTCAAGGTCTAGTGGAACAACTATAGTCCGCACTCGATGACCTTGGAGGATGCATATGATATGCACCAAAAAATTTCATTTTTGTTTGATAGATAGACTTATGATACTGTGATACACTTTATTTCGACACTTATATACTGTGAAACTCCAGGACGAAGTTTAAACCAATAGGGGGTGAATGTAACATCTCGCTCTTGCATGCACTGAGCAAACTTATTCTTTGAGGACACTTGTGTGAAAGTGATTTGGGTTATTATACTATTGGTCGTTTTGATTATAATTACGAGATATTATGGATTTGATGATATGTTATTTTGTTGCATTTACATAGACAAGTGCTATTGACTGGCTTCTCCTGAGTGTGTAGGAATTTTGGCATTGAGGATGTAGAGGCATCGATGAAACCCCTTGGACTCTGAATCGAGTCAGGGAGTGGACTGTTGGGTTTGAATGTTTTTGATGTGACATATGTACATATGATTAGAGGTTGTGATGATTGATTATTATTGTTGACATGATTCGTTGATGGATGTAGGCTGGTGATAGATTGTCATGGAGACTCACATTTGGAGTAGAGGGGTCACGCACGACAACCAAAGAATTTGAGCGAGAGGTGTGGCAACAACCCTGCCACAACCTACTAACACTCCCATCATTGCTCAAACTGTAGGTTAATGATTACCTAGTTCGATAAGAACCACGATGCCGTGAGTGTAGAATGTGATAGTCGCTGACAATGATTCTAAGGGGCGAGCAATAATGTAGGGGCCTTATTCCTTAGAGGCCCTTAGTCTCCCACATGATCACCTAGCAGAGTATTGACTCCAAGGGTTTGACGTCTACCAAGTTCAGTCAAGAGGCGAGTGGCACCCAAAGAAAAAGGAAACTTAAAAGAAAAAGAAAAAATAAAGAAAAAAAGAGAAACTTAAAGAAAAAGGGAAACTTAAAGAAAAAGCTGAATGTCTAACTTAGTAAGGAATCTAGCCTTTTGAACTTTCTATTTATGAACTCAACTAAGAATTAAGTAAGACGTAAGTCACTTAAGAATGGTAAGGGAATATTGAGACACCAAGGAGCATTTTTAGGAATTCTCTTGGTGGGTGAGAATAATAGGAATATTTAATTAATTAATAAAATTGTTTTTCTAGTGCAACTAGGAGATCGAGCGACATGTGTACGGGGGAGGTTTTTCCTAATTAATTAATGAAAAAAGAATCTAATGAGAATTTTTGGAAACTAATTACTTGAAAACTCTATAAAAATGATGGAGGAGGAGGAGGAGTATAGATGAAATCTTTTTGTGTAACACTATGCTGCTGAAATTTTATCTTGATTGAACTTTCTCTTGTGGGAGTTGGGATACCTAGCTCGGGTAACAAGAGGTATCTCAAACTTGCGAGGGGATATGGGTGCTAACATTCTCTGGTATTGTGTACGTGGCCCCTTTGCGGGTTGGGGGGCTCAGGGGGAAGAAGAGTAACCCTAGCATTGGCTGGGAGGTACCGTTGATGTCACATCGATTGGCAAGTGGGAGTTGGACAGAGCGCACGCGAGATAATGACTTCGGAGCTTTTTCATTTAGCTATGGTACGCATGTGTATATTTGTATTGAATGATATGTTAAATATTGTTCTTGTGCCTTCAGTAATGTACTTCTACTGTGTTAAAGTTTATGTTTAATCAACGTAATACTATCCAGAGATTTCATTTTTATCTTTCCGCAAATTGTCTTGATGAACCCAACGTTTTATGATCAGAGAACTTAAAGTCATCCCAATCGTATGCTCGCTTTATTTTGAATTGATTTCCCATGGAGAACCCAAACTTTGATTGCAATGGATTCTCTACGGTTGTTTTTATTGATTTAATATGAAGAAAAAATGTGTTTTTATCTTTTGTCCTTGTTCTTTAAGTTATTAGTGTGTTCCTAAGAAGTCGAACAATATCCTAATCGACTGTCTTCACTCTGGTGTTTAAGAATGAGATTTAAATTCTCTTATTATCCGTGCATGGATAATAAGTGAAGGATAAATTTTCGCCCAACTATCTATCCCTTACTTATCTCTCCATTTTTCTCTTATGATTAATCTCAAATCCTTGTTCCTTCTCTGTGAATGAGTATCTCTGTGTTTTTGATTGATCCATTGCTAAATGATTAATCTTTGCATTTCTGTGAATGAGTATCTCTGTGATTGATTGATTCATTGTTGAATGATTAATCGTTGCGCCTTCTTGTGAATGAGTATCTTTGTGTCGGGATTGATTCATTGTTGAATGATTAATCTCTGTGTTTTCCCTGTGAATGATTATCTTTGCGTTGAATGATTAATTTCTGAAAAATTTGTTTTTACCCAAACATTGTAAATTTGTTTTTACCCCAAAAATCGTAAATAGTTTTTACCAAATTAGTTTTTACCCAAATTTGTTTTTACTTTTTGTTGGGGTGCTTATAATATTGATGACAGTAATATTAATAGACAATGTTTATACATTGATTGACAATGAATTTATAGTTGCGTTATGACTATGTAATATAGTTGCGTTATGACTATGTAATGGTTGCGTTTGTGACTGTGTAATAGTTGTGTTTTATGACTGTGTACTAGTTGCGTTTTATGACTGTGTAATTGTTGAGTTTTGTGACTGCATAATTGTTTTGTTTGTAATTGTTGCGTTGTATGCTGTGTATGGCAACGATTTTCCTTTTTAGTAATAATGATTGACTGACAACGATTTTATATATTCGATTTTATGGGCAACGATTTTATATATTTTATGGACATTACATATTCGATTTTATATATTTTATGGACAACAATTTCATATATTTAAATGACAACGATATCATATATTTAACTCTGCGATTTCATATATTTAAATGACAACAATATCATATATTTAACTCTGTGATATCATATATTTAAGTGATATCAATATCATATATTAATTCTATGATATCATATATTTAAATGACATCAATATAATATATTTAACTCAGTGATATAATATATTTAATAGACAACAATATAAATGCTAGATGGCTATCTATTAATAGACAAAGATTTTACAGTTAGATTGTGTTACCACTGTTAGACATAGATTTATTGATAGACAACAATGTGGATTGTTGACATCGAACATTACCATACAACGATATTAATGTTAGATAGTCATTTCATTGTTGATACAAAAAAGGGAATAATTCATATATGGATAATCACATCCTTTAATTGATGTATGTTTGCCTTAGAATTTGTTGCGCCAGGAATTTAATTTGATGTATGATTGTATAGTAGTCATATTTCCCTTGTGTCTTGTTGATTTGTCTATTGGGTGCTTGGATATAGTCTTTTTGTATTTATGACAGTTAATTTGGTATCCTAGAGCGTTGAATTTTTCTTGGGTTATTGGTCTAGATAGGTTATGTTGTGTTATGGTTACTATTGTGCCTATCGCCTTGTGACGGCATGATTTCTGATGAGGGGATCGTTGCGTGCCCTGATGGATGCATGCAAATGATAACCTGGCCAAAGTCTTGTGCTTCCCTATGTGGACGTATTGTTCATTGTAATCGATGTTAGTATTAGGTTTTGTAACGTCTTAATGCATTTGATTTTGCATGCAGTAGAGGTTTCTAGTTACTGGTCGTCGAAGCCGATGTGTCGGGTTGTTGATGTTTTCCTTTAACTTGTAGGCGTTGTCTTGCTTGTGTCGGACAGGTAGTCGTTTTTATCTGTCTATTGATTATCACATATTTCATCCAGTTGCATGTTGTGTCAGTGTGTTGGATTGTTGTTGTCTGTTTCCTGAATGCATAAATTGTGTTCTTCATCAAGTTGTGTTTATTAATTATTATTGTTGATTGCCTTCCTCCTTAAAAAAAAAAATGCACGTAATGACACAGGGTTGTGACAATACCACAAGCCAAATATTCCGTGCACATTGCAAGTAATAGTGATAAAGTCAATCTCAAACTCATAATCAAAATTTTGTTTTCATATTATATTTTATCAAATAAAATTAAAACAATTAGTGTATATTCCTGAATATGAGATTAAGCTTAAATAAACTGATTTTTATTGAGTTAAATTATATTAGTTTAGATTTCTTTTACTAAGAGATTACACATCCCCTTGTAATGAACTACTACTAGTGTAAAATCTTAATACAAAAAACATCTATCTTGTGTTAAAATAAATAACTATATTAAACTACTACAATCTTAATACAAAAAATCTTAATTAAACTATACTAAAATCTTAATACAAAAAAGATATATCTTGTGTTAAAATAAATAATTATATTAATTAACTGCAAAATTGAAATTATCATTAAATTAATCTTACATTGATTTAATCTGGAGAATAGAATTAACCAATATCATTTTAGTTAATAGAATTATCCAATATCATTTTAGTTAAACTATAGGTTCAAGATGGTTAAGGTTAAACTTTTCCTTTGCTATAAAGGTAGAGGGATACGAATTCAAGTTTCGAGGGTTTGAATCGCCACTAAGGCGTTAAATTAGACCTTCTTTAAAGAAGAAACAGGAACTCAGGCTTTTAGGATCAGAATTGAATTAAAAAACTTGTTATAAGTATTGTTGATCGTGTGATTAGCAAGGAAAAATAATATTTTTAAAACAAATAAAGATATTTGATGCCCGTTCCAGAAAAAAATGTTATTTCAAATATTTCTATGTTTCAAGTGGAACAGGCTCACATAATTTTATGCCTATGCTTATTAGATTGCATTGCACGTTGTTATCACCATAAGTTTTTAATAATCGAACTGTATATTTTACGATTTCCATTATAGATATTCTAATGAGCTAAGGCACTCAGATATTGCACATCGCTATTACCATAATTTGTTTTATCACGCTATGGCTCCATGATTTCCTTTATAGAAATTTTAATGTTTCTACGCACTCCCCCAAAAAAATCTCTTAGTGCTATCGCCACAATATCAACATAGTTTATGCTTTTATATTATTTCCTTTATAGAAACCCAATTGAATCAAGCCACTCACAAATTATCTTTCCTCAACAAATACGATAAAGTTGATGATAGTATATAATGAAAAATATAGACTTATTAAAATACCTCTGTGTACTCTGAAAAGAGGACACGCCATATCCATAGTAACGTAACGTCGTCGGCTACTACTATAATCCCAGTCAGGGGAGAGGAAGCCCTTAGCCCTAACATTATTCATAAAATATTTAACAATCAGATGGTATTGTGATAACTTTGAAAACTGGAAATGTCCTTACACGGGAAAAGCCATATATAGTAGTCTTCAAATGTAATTAACAAAGACAGAACTGTAAATTTTGAAGAAAAGTTGGAATTTATGTTTTCTGTATTTTTAGATGTTGGGTTGCATCAAAATTTCTCAAGAAATCTCTTCTCGATTACGAATTTTAGTGACAAAGTTATCCCTTGAAAGGCTTCCATTATTAGATACGTGTTTTATGGCCCAACTAGATATATACAATAATCCTTGTTTGTATTGTATCGTACTGGATGGCTGAGAATAGAGCTTTGCAGGTTTTGACGCAGTCAAATATTCTTGCAGGGTCCCATGATTTCATCATTCCACGCTAGAAATCAATGGCTAAAAGAAAAGCTCAACGACCACAAAATGCATCCAATCATTAAAAATCTCATTCATAAGATATGCTAATAAAAATATCAGAGCTTCTGCTTTTCTCAATCTTCTTGTTTGTTCTTGGTATTATATAAGGTGATCTCGACAGACGCATCACCTTCTTAAGATCTATAGAGGAGATCTGCGGATTCATTGGAGTTGCAAACCCCTACAAAACGTCAAAGCTCTGATATTTCGTTTTGGGAAGTAGAGAAGCGATCCTTGTGCTATTTGAGGTAGAGAAACTGCTGGCATGGCTAAAATTATGCAGTGCCATACAAGTTGTTCCTTAGTGGATGTTACTATCTTCCGTGTTGCGTGAGAATTGCTTCTGTGTAGAATCAATAAGTAATGTCTGTTCAGCTATTGGCTGTATACATCAAACCTTAAAAAGGTTTACGACCGTTCACTCACTTCTTTTAGTCATACAGTGTGATTATGAGATGGATTAACTTAAACTCAGCATTAATCAATCTTAAGCCCGGACGCTCTTACCACATATGGAAGCACCTGAAGGACGTGGCTGTTCAAATAGATTGGGGTTGTCTTCCATCATGAATTTATATTAACCTCCATTGGAGTTTCAATAAATTAATACTATCACAGCCACTCAAAACCGTGGCTGATGAATACCGAAAGGTGTAGACAGAAAATGAAATGCACAGCAAGAAAATGAAATGCACAATTAGAAAATGAGCGTTTACAGCCAGCACAGTCCAAAGTTTAATTATTTAAAAGTGGCAATCATATAGTGCTACGGTAATTTCTTAATAATATGATTAGATAAATGTTAAAAGGTAAACAGGTTAACCAGTGCATTAAAAAATACAAGGAAGTTATGAAGAGGAAATCACATTCACTGATTTGAGAGGACCACTAAAAATATGCCAACATCTTTAATTGTTAGCCATCAGATTAGAATTTTAAATTAAAAGGTGATTAATTGTGTTCATTGTCAATAGGTGTAGGCCTTTCTACTTAATTAAAATATAAATCAAATTTTAAAAGAAAATAACAATAGTAAATATTAAAATGATTATTAAAATTCATTGAGTAAAAAATTAAGTGATTATTTCAATTTTTTTTAAATTATATTTTTATATTTAAAAAAAAAATTATATTTCTATATTTAAAAACTTAAAAACATTGAAAAAACTAATAATAATAAAGTATATATATATATATGGAAAGTTAAAAGCTTTAAGAAAGAAATAATATATATATATATATATATAAAAAGTCAAAAGCTTTAACAAAGAAATGCTTTAAAGTTTATAAATAGTGAATCTCCTAAAAGTATGAAGTAGTTGAATAAGAAAAATAATGTTATAGTTTGTACAATAAAACTATTATTTTTATTGGAAGAATTGTTATTCACTCTAGTTTGAATAGAATTAAAGAAATAGGTGATTATATTTTATAGTTGTTATTTATTAATTATGTTTAAATATGTTTTACAATAGTTATATATATATTTTTTATTTAATTATCATATTTATTTATATTTTTTACTTTAATTTGATTGCAAGAAAAGTAATGTGATATATTTTTTCTTAAGTTTTTATAAATGCTTATTATTTTTCTAATTTATCTTAACTATTAATGGGTTGTAGGATTCCAACCAACAAGAGGATAGTCATGAGGATTTCATTTTATGTCATCCCCATACACTAATTGGCTATGAAAAATTAAATAAAAGATTGATAGTGTTTGGTTTGATGCTCTAGAGTTTTAAAAGAATCCATTCAATTCCTTGAAAATGAACATGTTGAACCATTAATAAATAAATTACTCTTAAATTATAAAACTTATTCAAATATATTAAAAAAAATTATATATTACACATTTTTTTTTTTAATAAATGATTTTAGAGAGGATGTTTTGACCATTGAAAGCAACACAATTCTTGCTACTACTAATGAACCCACCATGACCACCGGTGTCTCTACTCTTGGTACCTCCATTCTTACTCACTAGTATTTATATTGCAAATGCCTTTAATCCTAATCCTATTGATATGACACCATTTCCCCAATTCACTTAGTGGCATATATCCTAATGATACCCGTATTATAGTTATTGATCCTCTTTCATCATCCATCATAATTATCAATAAAAACAAATAAATTTATGACACTATAATTAGGAATACAAGGCATCTAATGAAACTTATAATATGTTTATCCATTAATTACAATATTTTTCTAACCTTAGCGAACACACATTATGTTTATCCATTTACAATAATTTTCTAGCCCTAGCGAACACACATTCATCCTGGAGGAAATCCATAATGTGGGGTGGGGCCGCTAGTGGGAAGGGGGCTAATTAGGGGTGTGTTTGGTGTCTCGTCTATATATATTATTTTTTTTTCAATTTTTTTTTAAATTATTTAGACATTTTTTTTCTAATATTATTTAAAAAAAAATTAAGTTATTGGAATTTTTTTTTTAAAGTGAGAATGGATTAATTTAAATTTTTTTTTTCTTTTCTAAGTGTGATTTTATTTTTATTTTTTAATTAAAAAAAACAATTTTTCTTATAAATTTTTTCTTTTATTTGAAATTTTTTTTTTTTTTTTCAAAATTTTTCTCATTTATGATTTTTTTGATTTTTTTTTGTAACAATAGTATCCCTTTAAGTTATGGTTTTAAAAATGTTGCAATTTAAAAAAATAAAAAAAGAGGTGTTACTGGTAATACATTATTACATTATTTCCATTCATAGGTTGATTTTAGAATTTTGATTACAGTATACCCAATGATATCCATTTACATCCAATGATACCCATTTACAAGGCACAGTGTTAAAAAATTTGCAATTTTTACCCCCCAAGAAAGAGGGGGCATGCTTGTAGTCCCACTTTTCGATTTGGAGTTTGATTTTAAAGTTTTGGTTAGCAACATTGCAAAGTTGTTCATGCTATGATTGAAAAATGTTGTAATTTTAATCTTGAAGAAAACATTAGTACTACCAATATCACCAATTTTCAAAATAAAAGTAAACATAACCACTAAATGCAACCTCTAATTTTTTTTTGTTGAGTCGATAAATAAGATTTTAGCCATTTCATCATTAGATATACATTTCTAATCAAGAGGTATGAAGTGAAGTATTAATGGTAAGAAATACTATGTTTTATTTTGAGTCGCATGAGAAGAATTATAATCTTTTCAGACCGTCCACTAGAATTGGCTATAAATAAGAATATAAATAAGAATATGATGAAAAAAAATGATCACATGGTCTTCTTTTTTGGAAAATATTCAACTAAAAAGTGGTTTCTTCTATGGCAAGGAATAATTTTTAGATAGTGAAAGATACCTACCACGGAAATCTATTATGTCACCCTAATTATGAATATCCTTCATTAATTCCTAAAATAAAGGGTATTGCACTATTGGAACATTTAAGGAAGAAATAGATGAAAACATAGGAAGAAAGATAAATGTTGGAGAGTTGAAAATGAAATTATAGTGTAATATTAATTTAATAAATTATAGTGTAATATTAATTTAATAAATAATTTTTATTGGAACGAATCAATTAAGTAATACTAATATAATTTTTTTATATAGTATTATAGATACATCAAAGGTCACTAAGGCTAAGGCTAGATTGGAGGAGTTTAGATAAAAAAAATTATCCATATATGATATATCAAAGTGAAAGGAAGATATGTAAATACCAAAATTTAAAATATTTCATTACTTAACTATATAACTACTATTTAAATCTATGTCATAAATTAATTGTGTTGTATTATGATATGGATTTAACTAAGTTTGAGAAGAAGCTTTCCTAAGATTATCTAAAATAATGGATCTTCCTATGATAAAATGAACACTTGCTCAACTTTGCATAAAGACGATGCTCTCTTAACACTTGTAACACTATCCTTAAATGTTGGCCATGATACTCTTCATACTTAGAATAGATAAGTATGTCATCTAAGAAAAAAATGACAAACTTATCCAAGTAATTTCTGAAAACGTCATTCATCAAACACATGAATACAACTGGTGCATTTGATATCCCAAATGGCACAACTACAAATTCTTAACGACCATACCTTGTGCTAAAGGTAGTCTTGATGATATATTAATATTTAATTCTTACATGATGGTATCCTAACATGAGGTCAATTTTAAAAAAATACCTTGGCATCCTTTAACTGATAAAAAATAACATTTATCGCTAGCAAAGAATATTTTTTCTTCATAAACATCTTATTCAACTATCAAACATTAATGCACAGCTGTAAGATTCCATCTTTCTTCTATACAAAAAGTATTGGGGCACCCCAAGGTGAGACACTTGGCCATATGTACCCCTTCTTCAACATCTCATCAAGTTGAATTTGCAGTTCCTCAAGCTCTGGTGTACTCATTCCATACAATGTCTCTAACACTGAAGATGATCCTGTCATTAAGTTAATGGAAAAATCTATGTCCCTCTTAGGTGGTAAACCTAGTATTTATCCAAAGAAATACTCAAATTCTCCTAGGACTGCAAATTCCTCAATACTTGGCACTTTACTCTTAGCTACTTCTTCCATGTGAATTATGTATATTTGGAATCCCTTTATGAAACTTCTTTTTAGCTTCCTATTTAAAATTTCTCTGACCGTCACTGCTCTAAGAATGCCTTGTTGTATTATGATATGTAGTCAACCAATTTTGAGAAGAATATTTTCCAAGATGATATAAAATAATGGATATACCTTTAATAAAATGAGCACTTGCTTAGGTTTTCATAAGGAAGATTCTCCCTTAAGACATGTAATACCATCCTTAAATTTTGATCATGCTCCTCTTCAAACTTAGAATAGATAAGTATGAAATCCAAGAAAACAATGAAAATCTTATCCAAGTATTTTATGAAAATGCCACTTATTAAACACATGAATACAACCACTACATTTGATAGCCCAAACGACACAACTAAAAATTCCTAATGACCATACCTTATTCTAAAGGAGGTCTTGACGATATATCCATCTTCGATCCTTACTTGATGGTATCCTAACCCGGAGTCAATCTTATAAAATACCTTGGTATCCTTTAACTGATCAAAAATATCATTTATCCTTGGAAAATGATATTTGTTCTTCGCAGTCCCCTTATTCAACTATCAAAATCAACACACAATCGTAAAATTTCATCGTTCTTCTATAAAAAAATTACCGGGGCACCAGAAGGTGAGAAACTTGAGCATATGCACCCCTTATTTAACAACTCATCAAATTACATTTGTAGTTCCTTAAGCTTTGGTGTACTCATTATGTACGGTGTCTTAAAAAATGGAGATGCTCCTAGAATTAAGTTAATGGAGAAATCTATGTCCCTCTTAGGTGGTAAACTTGGTATTTCTCCAAAGACATCCTCAACTTCTTCCAGGACTAAAAGTTTATGAATATTTGGTACTTTACTCTTAGCTACTTCTTCCATGTGAACTGCATACATTTGGGATCCCTTCATAGTGCTTATTTTTAGCTTCCGAGTTGAAATTTCTCTCATTGATGCCACCCTTGGAATGCATTGACCTAGTCTTAAGTTTCTTTCATCATCAATACAAGTGAATGCCTTGCTGTAATGGTCCAATACAACATGATTCTTGTCCAACCAATCCATATAAATTAGGCAGTCACAAGACCCTAATGGTATGATTTTGAAATCAACTTTTGTACTAATACCATTCATGTCCAATGTATAGTCCTGAATCAGTTCATTGATTATTCTTTTAGCTCCTATAACTAGTTCAACCAACCAAGAATTTCCCTGTTTTCTTCTTTGCAAGTGAAATATTTCCACAAGGTTAGGATCTATATAACTATGGATAGGTCTTAAATTAATAAAAATGGCTATAGTTTGATAATTGATCTTACCTTCCACTTCAATCATATGAGACTGAAATTCGGCTTTCTTGTTGTCCATGGCTGCATAGATCCTTGGCATGATTCTTCCCACATCTTCAACTATATCAACCTCTTTGATGTTGTCCATATTCATCCTTTCACTGCTATGAGGATAGTCTCTGTATATGTGATCTCCCTCACAACTCCAAAATTTAGTGGGTTGATATCTTGGTCTTTCCCCATGGTCTCTAACATATTAGACTCATTTTGTGTTGAATATCCTTGAGGATTCTTTCTAAAGAAAAGTGGCTTAAAACCTTTATGTATCTTCCCCATATTTCCTTTCTTCTTGTCAACAAAATTTCTCTAAGAAGTTGACCCTCCTTTATGATGATCATAAAGGAACTTGGATTTTCTTATTTCTTCCTCTAATGTCTTGGGTTCATCATACCTAATATTATCCTTGTATATTGAGGGTATCCCGCTCATGAATCTCTGTATCTTGACTTTCTCATCTTGAATGAAGTCAATATACCTCAGAAACTCCAGAAACTGCCTTTAATACTCATCCATAGTCATGGTCCCAGTATTGAACTCAAAGAGCTCCATCTTCATGGAATAATAACGACGTGACAGGTATTTCCTTTGGAAATAATTTTTGAACTGCCTCCAAGTTAACTTTGTTTCCTCAATGTGTTTGAATTGCATAGGTTGGTCCCACCACAATGATGCTTTCCCTTTTAAATGGTAAATATCAATTTTGGCTTCTGCTTGAGAGGAATATTTACACTTGACTGCAAATACTTCCTAATGAAAAAAAACCATGCCTTTGCATCAAAAGTAGGAGGATTTATCTCTATCATCTCCCCTTGCAATTCATTCACTCTAGTTGTCTTTTTATGTTGCATGATAGGAGATAAACTTGAATTGATTCCTACTCTTGTAGCTGGGTGTCTTGGTGAGTGATGCTCATGAAATTTTCTACTCATATCTTAAACCTAGGTGAAAAAATTAATTCTACTCCTCCTTGTCTTTCCAATGACTATTCATTTTTCAATTATGAGCTCTGAGAAATAAGTTATGGTTATTTCAAGTTTTCTGATGCTTCCACTACATAGGAAAAGTTTTCGAAAATTTATTATAGACTTGTTGAAGTGGCACCCTACTAACATGGTGTGACGTGTATCATATTATGTGGTAGCTAAGTCCACATGTCCCACCCCACAAATTCCTTAGCATCCACCTATTACACACTGGACAAGGTTCGACCTCCTCACCATATGCAAAGGTACATATATTTGGATCTCCCAAAATCCTAGATATTTGGCCATATGGACATGTCAATATTTCTAATATTTATCCCTACCAAATATTCTAGATATCTGGTCATGAAAAATACAAAATTTTTTAAAAGTTCATTTTTTTTTAGAAATCCCAGATCTCTAGATTTTCGTATTTCCTCCTTTACACATGTGAGTCCCACCTGTACCTTCCTACCACCTAGCGCCTTATAATTTGCATAACATTTCTGACATATTAATCTACAAGGCCTCCACTTGGAATTTATTTTCTTATGTGTCTCCCATGTCGTAGTGGCGTGTCCACCAACATGGTCTCTGTCCCCTTCTTCCTGGAGGATTGTAGTTTTTCTGGTCAAGGTTTTGTATACGGCATATGGAACTTTTAAATAAGTCACTTTATTGAAATCCCATATCTTTAAATTTTTGGATGGTTTGGGTTGCACCGTTCTATTCCATGCTATGGTATCCAACATTCGTTCATCCAAAACTTTTGCAAAATCCCCCTCAGTGTTTTGTCTAAATTTTAGGATCCCGGGATGTATCTAGTTCCACTTCAAATTTTCACCACTCAAGTTTGTGTTGAGATAAAATCCCATCCATCCACATCTCCTCAATATCTGTGCCTATATTTCATCATTGATCTGATGACTACTAATGTGGACTAGCTGATGTAGACTGGTTGATGTGGAATCCACTCTAGATCGACATGGCATGGCATGGAGTTGACTTAGAATCTAACCTAGATTTCTAACATGGCATCTGAAATTTATCAAAATTTAATGTGCATATCCACCCCTTTCAATCAATGTTTTCCTTAAGATCCCTTGAGTTCTTGAATGCACAAATGACAATGTATCACGTGTAGTATCCACCCCTATTCAATAAAACTTCTCCTTAGAAATATCCTGACTCCAATATGTGTGGATGCCATGTATCACATACGACATCCACCCATACAACCCTCTACATGGCCCCGCTAACATATCATATTGTTGACATGTCATCTGACACATATGCTGATGTTTCCTTATGTTGATGTTGCATTCTGACTAAACTGGCTTATCACCACTAACACATTTTCCTAATGTGGTCTCCAACTCAACTTGTTGATTTAGCATGCTAATGTGGTATCACTGATGTGTCATTTGGTTTCATCACAAATTGATATATCTCATCCACCCCTTCTCATTGACCACTCATCTTAGGAGACTCTGGATGCTAGGATGTCCATATGTGAACTTCCACATTCGACATATCGTCCTTCCAAAAAGAATTCCCATTGAGGAAATTTGAATTCTTGGATTACAATTACCACATATAGCATCCTATCCTTTCAAATAAATTCACATTGACACACTTTGGATGCTCAAATACCCTAATGTCATCCCTGCCACTTTCTCTCCATAGATCCAACAACTTTTGGTTAGGGGGATATTAGATCCAGTGACTTCGATTAAAAGATGAATCCTCCACAATTTTGTTGTTGTATCTAGAATGTAGGACTTAGTTAAAGGTCTCCATTACTATATCCTCTGAAATTATGGATTCCTATATATCCCACTACTCTTGATGGAGGTTCCCTCCATGTGGTTCCTCCTTCAAGGTACTACCATCTGACCTTGGATCTTGGAGTAAAACATGTTGAGATAGGATGTTCTAAGATCCCCCACTTATGTATTTCAACCCGTCACCCCCATGTCATTTCGATGTCACCATGTAACGGCCCCGTTGTTACGATAACAAAAGCAACGTACAACAGGTATTTTTTTATTTTTTTTTGTGTAAGTAAATTATATATCACAATTAAAAGTAACATCATCAATACATCATCCCAAATATTAATGAAACAACATTAACGCATTAACATTCAATCACGACACAAAGCCGACACATCATCACCACGAATAACGATACACATGTTGATGCATTAACACAAATAAATAACAACCCATAATCAATGCATTTATACAATTAATAATAACGCATAAACAATACGAATCAAAACATCTCAACTCATCTCATTAGGATAATCATCAGATAACTCCAGAACACATGAGATAATGTAACAATATGTTCAGAAATTGTCAGAAGAACCACAGTATCAAGATGTCTTAAATACTGTGGTTCTTCCGACAATTTCTGAACATATTTCTCACCACAGAAACCTAAATGAATGTAACAATACTTAAGGATCATAAAGATAACCATAATAATGACATAAGGTACTACCCGCCCAACCTACCCTGCAAGGTTAAGACCTCTAGGACACATAAGCAACACTCAAGACCAGGTTCCAATTGAATTTAACCATTTAAGGTCTCATGGCTGGCGACTATTCTGAGGAGCAAGGAGGTTTCTACATCCCATTAACACAATCAATCCAAACTAACTATGTTAAAATGAAAAACATCAACAAAAATAAATTCATCAATCCATCAATCCTAATTCAATATTAACATGGCGCATGAGTAATCATTCGCATAACACAACATAGACCACATTAACTCCAAGACGCAAAAGAAAATATCAGTAATGTTTTTGGTGCAAATCCAAATCACAAAATCAATCATTTGTCTTAATAAATTTTCATTTCGCGCATGAAGACTAATTTCTAAAACCATACATTACATTATATTTCAGTACGCGTAAGAATTCTAACTACTCAACTAGTCCTACATAATTTTATTGAATTGCGCGCTAGTATTCTATGCAATCAATCCATCTTTTAAACATCATCCATTCAATACGCAACAAGTATCGACTTTATTTCACAAGGCAAAAGAGAATACCAGTGGTAAATCAATCATAAATCGACAATACTTAAGGTGTCGTAGTAACCAAATTCTAATTCAATTAAGCAACATCAGTATTCAAGGGCGCAAGTAATCTAGTTATTGATCCATCATGCATTGACAATTTAGTGGCCCAAGAAAATAATTGTTAAATCAACAAATAACAACAAAAATTTCATAGCGCGAGCAGTCCTATGACTAACAACACTCCAAACATCATATTTACATCATATTTTCGTTGTGCGCAAAGGTCTAATATACATACAACATTTTTTTCCAAGAAAAAATTGCTCGATTTTATAAGTATTATAAATCCATTTACAATGCAAGCTGCTCTGAGTGCATAGCCAAGAAAAAAGCAGCATACTAGCTGAAAGAATAAACGGTAACAATCAACCACAACCGGTCGATGATAATCAGACTATCCGGGCAAAATAGAAAGGAGGGACACCAGAGAATATGCTATACAATTCTGTCAATGCGCCAAAACTATGAGGCCACCTTTCATTAATCAAAATATAGTAAAGGAGGTGATGGAGCTCTCTATCCCATTGTCACAATGGTAGACCGAGAGTCTTCTGATTCCCTCGCTTAGGGCCCTCTTAGAGAGAGCATCAACCTCCCGGTTGTGTGTTCTGGAAATATGTAGGAAGTTGATGTCAGAGAAGGAAGAGGAAAGGTCCCGCGTTTTATCCATCCAGCCTGCAATATGGACCGATTGAAGCTTTCTTTTCTGATTTGTCCAGTCAATGATGACTCTCGAGTCACCGAGAACAAGTAAGTGGTTGATAGACCAGTAAGAAGCTAAGGTGAGGGTGGCCCATAGCACCAAGAGTTCTGCTTTTGTATTTGTAACCTCCCCGCAGTTTAGGAACCACTTTGTGATTCTCGAAGGATGCAATTTAAAGAAGCCTCTAGCCCCGCAGCAGAGTCCATTGGACATTGCAGCTCCATCAAAGCACGCAAGTGTGTGGCCTCCTGCCAAAACAACATCGCAAGCTTTGTTTGGAATGGTCTTGATCGAAGAGGGCTGCCAATGGAATGTGGCCAAGATTCTGTAAAAAACCGCAGCACAGGAAGGAGTGAGATCCTCGAAAATGGCTTTGTTCCGCTCAGACCAAAGTTGCCAGCAGGCATGGGCCGCCAATGATGGAGAGCCGGATTTTTTGGAGAGACAGTAAGAAAAGCAGTCCGATAATGTGGAGCCACTCCAGGGGACCGTAAATGAGAAATGCAACTGTAACCGGTGCCAAACCTCCTTGGTAAAGTCGCAGTGTATCAACAGGTGATTTGTATCCTCTGATGTGCTTCTGCAGAGAGGGCAGATGCTAGGTCCCTCCCTTCCCTTACACCTCAGCACATCCCAAGTGAGAATTTTTCTAGAACCCGCCAACCAGGTAAATAGTTTTATTTTGAGAGGGATAACCCAGTGCCAAATTTGGCGCAGCCACGAGGCGTCATCAACCAAACTCTGCTGTTGGAGAAGTGCGGCGTATAGATTCTTAACTGACCAGGAGCCTGAGGCATCCCCTCCGGCCCAAAGAAGACAGTCCTGTTTGTTTGATAGAGAGACTCCTGCTCTGTTGAGCGCGGTAGTGTACAGATTCCATTTGGTGGCAAGCAGACCATCTAGGCGCAGCTCAAAACTACCCAACCAACAGTCTGGAAGAGGGTGGATCCCTCTCGGAGCAGTAACATGAGCAAGAGTGGTGTAATTCAGGGAGCCGAGCCGCACGCATAGGGAGGGTGAGAGGATCGATGATTCCCCCAGGCCGAGGATCATATCCCTGTCCACACGAATGTTGTGTCTAGTACCTGGTTTCCACCGTAGCTAGTGGAGTATCACCTTTGAAGACGCCACCAGTCCTTTCCAAAAGGGGGACGCCCAATTTTGCAGAAGCGATGGCTTTCTAAGCCAAATGAGGAGTGGTCGGGAGCCCAAGTACTTGGCTTTGATAATGCGGTTCCAAATGCTGTCGTGGTTGACAGCTCTCCAGAAGGAGCTGGCCAGGAGGGCCGTGTTGAAGTGTGCGAGGTTTTTTAGCCCCCATCCCCCTTTCTATCGAGGTTTAGAAAGTGATTGCCAGCAACAGAGGATCTCATTACATACAACATACAACATTACATTACATACAACATACATTACATTTAATTTTCAGTGCGCACAACGGTTCTATTTATTTAACTAGCCATTCATCTAAAACGAAAAATCATTGCGTAAGAGCCACTATCCACTATTCGTAGCACAACGAAATATCAACGCTTATTATACACTAACATCATAGATTAAGGCCAAACTTTAAATTAGTATGCTAAACAATATTGTACATGACCCAACAAAGATATCAAGCAACCCATTTTGTTATGTAATTTGTTATTAAAAGTGGAAGACTAACTAAATATGTGATGAAGGTGGATTGACCAAGGTCACATAGCCTTAGAAAATGAAAAAGGAAATAATACAATAACCATAGTGATGTAGGATGAATGACCATAATCAAATATTACAAATTTGAATAAAATAAGGATACCAATTTTATCACTTTGGAATTTAATCCCATAATTATTTAATTTGAATAAAAAATAGATAAAATTTTATTAATCGGGGCCCAACGCATTTTAATTGACCATATGAACCACACAACTTATTAAACATAACAATAAACATCTAAAGGAACAATTAATAACATTTAACCGATCATGTAATGGACCTTTAGTTGAACAATTAAGGAGCAACTAATTGAATAATTATGAACAATACATCTGATTTCAGTTACCCTGTCACAAGCTAATTAGAAGGCATAAGCACTGATTATACAGGTGGAATTCGCAGAGAATGAATAAGTAATACATCACTGGCCAGGTAAATTAAATCGTTGCTTAAAACAAGGAGAAAAAAATACTGAGGAACACGCCTGCACAACGAAGAGAATATGGTTATGAAATCGTTGTGGTAGGAAGAGTAAATTCGCTGGGAAGGAGCACAATTTCTGCAGTGAAGGAAACAATTGAAGACTAGGAGATGCACCCACGAATTCGCTAGGAGGAAGCACACAATTTTGCAAATAAGAAGGACGTTGAAGACTGGGAGATGAACCCTTACAAAAATTGATGAGGGAAAGCGTAGAAATTGATGGTAGCTGGGCGTAATGCTGGGCAGAGAACGATGAGCGAGAAAGGGCACCCAGGTGAGCTCAATATCGTTCAGGGGAGGGGAAAGGAGGGAGCTCATGGCTGCCTGAGTTCGCTGCAGAGAGGGATGTTACAGTGATACGATTTCGTTCAACTCTTGTTCATCATGGAATTCTTCCAACTCTTGTTCATCATAGAATTCTTCCATGATACATTGGATCATGTGTTTATTATAACAAAAGACCATTCACTCGTTACATGTTCAGTCTGAATGGGCACAATACTTATTTTGATTGTTGACAATGAAGTGGAGGTACCAGAAAGAGTTTTTTTGCATAGATACTAGCGAGGTGATCTGGTCTAGAGTTAACAAACATAACAACACATAATTGTGTGTGTGTGTGTAGAGGGTTGGGTAATTTTGTCGAGACATCAAACAATTCGGACAAATAATGGATGAACAACATAGTGACTCTTTGAAAAACATAAGGAATCATTGAACTAGTACCTAAAATAATTATATACTCTATAGTTTTAATACCTGATTTGTTGACCTCTGTAGATGTTAATATGGAAATGAGGTTGTGGTTGGAAATGATCATCAAACCAGAATGCGGTCTTGTAACCAGATTCTAGATGAAGATGAAATAGAAGCACTTAGCGGTAATGCCTTAGAAGAAAAGTAGATCACTTGAGTGGATTTGAGAGGATAATAAAAGTGGCCAAATAACCCAAAAAGAATGGAAAATGATACCTTGAGATGATCCCTAAATAGTGGTCAACGTTTTACAAAAGTTCAAGGTTTACCAAGGGTTTTGACACAAAGAAATCAATGGAACATACATCCCTTGAATCACAACACTCGTTTGTGCTATCAAATTATGAAAAATACTAGTTCGAGCTTAAAGCTTGAATTTAACAATACCACATATCTAAAATTTGAATTCAATAATAAATCTATGTAACGATAATCAACACAAAAATTTCAAATTTTATTTTCCTTGATAAAAAATTTAAATAGTTGGCATACCAATCAATCGATGCAAGGATATTTCCAAGAGCTTTCGATGCTAGAATATCCTCTTCACCAAAATTGCATCACCACGGCTTGTAACCAATAAGGATGTCGATGTCGAGGTAGGTTGTTGATGGCATCCTCTGACTGAAACTTGCGTTTGTCCTCACCTGTGCTTTCTAATCGTTGAGACCTCACCGGTACCTCCCCACCAATGCTAGGGGTAATCTTCTTCCCCCTTATCCTCCCGAGCCACAAAGGGGCCATGCACACAAAATCAGATAAACATCTAGCTCCAAGCTCGCCTCGCAAGGTCGAGCTAGGTATCCCAACTCTCACAAGAAAAATCAATCAAAGAAATTCTGATAGCATAAATTTATGCATACCATTTGTGCTCCATTCCTCTTCTCAGCAATTACTTTTATAGAGTTCTTCTTAGTGACCACTTTCCATTTGCATGTTTAATTTGGTTTATTAAAATTTAATTAGGAAATACTCTCTCCTGTATAGTTGTTACCCGATCCCTTAGTTGCACTAGAAATTCATTTACTTAATTTAATTAAATGTCAATTTCCCTCACCCATCCTAAAAGCGCTCCTAAAAATGCTCATTTTTGTCCATTTATTCCCTCTATTTCCTTTTAATGAATGACGTCTTTCTAAAACTTACTTGTGTTTTATTTAGGGAAGTTCTTCAGCTAGACTAGACTAGATTCTTTTTTATGTTTCCCATTCCATTTTACATTCATTTCCCTTTTTTTTTAAGTTCCAATTTAGCATGCCTTGCACATAATCAATAATTAACTCTTTAGATAAAATATTTCTCTTTAAAACTCTTACCTTGATTTTTTTTTCGTCATCCCCCTTTTATTAATTGATCATTTACTTTTTTTAGTCTTCTTACCCTATTTAGACATAGGCTTAATTTTCAACTAGGATTAGAAATTAATTTTTTTTAAGGGAAATTTATAATGAACAAAATTTACTCATTTAACATTTATTTTAAGGCTGATCATGTCAAAAAAAAAAATTTCTTTCTAGGCACCTTGGTTCATTGAATCCCTTTTATTAAAAATCATGATGTTCCCTTCAAGACACACTACGTGCTCCAAGGGTGCCACTCACCTTTATTCATGTTTTATTTATACGACATGCCCTTCAAGATGCACTACGTGCTCCAAGGGTGCCACTTGTCTTTGACTGACTTTGGTAGTTGTCTAACCATTGGAGTCAATACTCAATTAGGAGACCTTGTGAGAGACTAAGGGCCTCTAAGGAATAAGGACACTGTCTTATTGCACACCCTTTAGAATCGTCGTGAGTGAGTATCTCAGTCTTCCCTCACGACATCATGGAACTATCGAACTAGGTAATTGTTAACCTACAATCCGAGCCATGGCATGAGTGCTAGTAGGCTATGGCATGGATACTGCCACACCCCTCCCTCAATATCTGGTTGTTATTATGGTTGTTATGCATGGCCCCTTTACTCCTAATGTGAATCATATTAGCAAGAAATCATCATCCTACATCCATCAATGAAACATGTCAACGATCCATAAACAACATCATAATATACCCAATCATAGGTCACATATGCATAAACAAAAATACCCAAACCATATACAGTCCACTCCCTGACTTGATCCAGAGTCCAAGGAGGTCTATTGATGCCATCGACATCCTCAATTTGTCAAGTGTCCTACACACTCAGGAGAAACCCATCAATAACACATGTCTATACATAAATAACATAACATAACATCATAATCCATAATCTCATCATCATAATCCATAAGTAAAGCAAACAATCATATAATGAACCGGATCACTTGCACACAAGTGTCCTCAAAGAATAAGTCAAATCATGTGCGCAGAAGAGAGGGATGTTACACACTAGTATGGTAAATACCCAAATTTTCCCAAAATTTTGAGTTTTTAAAACTTCTCAAAATTCAAATTTCTCTCTCTCTCTGGTGTAATGTCCCTCCATTTATAAGAATTTAAATATTTTAATTTTGATGGTTTATCTTGTGAAATTTTGGACAAAGACTTTGTTGGTCAGTTTGCATAGGTTGTTGCATAGGTTTTGTCATTAATGTCAAACTTGAAGTTGCATGGTGGTTCGCTAAGAGTTCCTTCGGAATTCGGGAATCAAAGAAATGAGGAGCTCCAACCTTCGACATCGTGATACGCAAAATCGTGAAACGCAAAGTCCCGATGTGATTATGACTTTCTAATCATGAAAGGGCCGTCGATCGGAGCACAAAGTCCTAATGAGATTAGGACCGTTTGATCACGAAAGGCCATGGGACCGTCGATGTGGATATCAGGAAATCAGAAGTCAAAGGAAGGAAATGCAATAACATTCCAACTCGCGAAATGCCAAAATGCGAAAATCCGAAATGCTAAAATATGAAAGGCTAAAACACCGAAACATGGAATGACGAAATATGAAACCACAACTTAATCTCCATTTTGGAGTTTTAGATACTGGGAGTTGGAGGTGTCAAGGAAACTCACAGAAAGAATGATGAAATCGTGAAATGAGAAACCACGATGTTTCGGAGTTTCAGAAATTGGGGGTTGGAGGAGTCAAGAGTTGAGACTCTTCGTCACAGGAGACCCGAAGTTGCGAATGCGAAATGCCAAAATCCTGAAATGGGCACATCAACAAAGACTCCATTTCAGAGTTTTGTAGACGGGGAAATCAAAGATCAAAGGTACTTTAACCTTTGAAGTAGCGAACCCTGAAATGCAGAAAAGCTAAAAGTTGAAATGCCGAAAGGAACTATTGTGAGTCTCGAAAACCTGAAAGAAAAAAAAAATCGCCAAAATCCCGTCAGCCGTTAGATTAAGAAAAGAAGGGATCAGATTATGAAGTTTTGTGGACCGTTGATCAATATCCATTTCGAGGATCGCGACTTGGAGTGTCGAGACACTTCATCACAGAAATGTCGAAATGCAAAACACATTTTAGTTAAGCCCGTGGTCATAGCCAATGGGCATATGGTTTAAGCACAAGTGTCTTGCCGAAGCACTCGAGGGTTATTCTATGCTGAGACAAACAAATGTATGATCATCGAATGATGCTGGTTAAATATTTAAATTGATCGTGTGGCTACTGTTCTTCTTGAGGCCTTGACCAATAAGAATTACTGTAAGGAAGTTATTCAGTTATTGTAACCGATTCTTTGAAGCCTGAGGGTTCGATTGTATGCACTGATGATATAGGAAGATATACAAAGTGAATGTTGCAAGAAAATAAAAAGAGAGGATTATGGGAGATATATGGCTCTATAAAATTTGAGGAAAAGAAAAGACAGAGGAGGGAAGACACATACACAGATTGATAAATCTAAGTGGTCCGGTCAAGAATGAATTATGCAGAGAGGATTTCAATGCTTAATCTTTGACAGAGAAGATAAAGAGTTGGTTTGTAGGTTCTTAGTGATAGAGAATGATTTCAAGGTGGTAGGGAGGAGCAAGGGGAGACTGTAAAAATCTCCTGTACAAGTTGGTGCTTGTACATCTGGGAGTTGTAGCTTCCATTCAGTAGGTGCTAAAGAAACATAGGTAGCAGCCTCATCTAGGTTGTAGCTCAGATAAAATAAAAATGTAAAGAGGAGTTAGAGCTTGCCTTTCATTCATAAGAAGATGAGGTTTTTCCCTTTTGGGTTTCCTCATGAAAAATCACTGTGTCACTGTTTCATTTATGTGTTTGTATATTTATTGGTTAAATGTATTACTGCAAGTTAAATGTTAAAGGCATGATTTATTGATTAATAAGTAATCTTCTTATAAAATGAAAGAAATTTTATACAACTGATTCACCCCCCCCTCTCAGTTGACTTATCTTATTCAACAATGGGTATCAGAGTGGGTTATTTCAAGATATTAGTTTAACCACTGGAAGTTTTTGATCATTCATAATGGATAAGAAGTCAAAATTTACAAAACATGGATTGCCTTTGTTTGATGGTCATAATTATGATTTTTGGAGTATCAGGATGAAGTTGTTTTTACAAACTCAAGGAGTAGATATCTGGCAGGCTATACTAAATGAATATAAAGTCCCAACAACCATTCGAATAGATGCTACAAGTAAGATACTCTATGAGAGTATTTCCAAAGCTATGTATGCAATACTAGGAGGTCTAGCAGGGTCAAAATTTGTTAAAGTTATGCATTGTGCATCAACAAAAGAAATATTGGATAAATTGAAAAATGTATATGAAGGAGACACTAAGGTAAAGAGTGTTAAGCTATAATCATATAGAAGTCAATTTGAAATCCTGAAAATGGAAGAATCTGAAGATATAGCTACCTACTTTCTTCGTATTGATGAAGTTGTTAATACCATGAGAGGTCTAGGAGAAACAATTAATAATAATATTATTGTGCAAAAGGTACTTAGATCACTTCCTGCAAGATTTGATTCAAAAATATCTGCATTAGAAGAAATAACAGATCTTGATACTTTAGAAATGGATGAATTACATGGAATACTAACAACATATGAGATGAGAACCTCTGGTGAGAATTCTTTCAGGAAAGAATCATCTTTCAAGGTAGCAAAGAAAGATAAGAAAAAGGTTGAAGCATAAATCAATAGTCATGAGGAGTCAAAGGGTGATGTGGAAGAAGCAAATTTTGTTAAAAATCTGAAAAGAGGTACTCACAAGTATAAAGGTAAGCTTCCTCTGAAATGCTTTGGTTGTGGTAGAATATGACATTTTGCATCTAAGTGTCCTTAAAATAAGCATACTGATAATGAATAATACAGTGATAGAAAACCTAAGGAATTCAAGAATAGACATAAGAAGTTTTTTCAAAGAAAAACTTACAAAAAGAAAAGACTGTGTATAAAAGATGACAGTGATATTTCATAATCTGGTGAGAGTGATGACAGTTCAGATGTACAACTTTTTATGGCTATGAAAAAATAGGATGATCAGTCTGGTGAAGAAAAAGAAGGTAAAGTTGATCTAGAAGCTGAACTGGTAAGTTCTTTAAGTAAATTAAGAAAAGTAAGAAGGGAATGCAAACATTTTAAAAGATAAATTGAGAATCTAGAATTTGAATTACAGAAATCAAATGGTTTGATTTATAGCACTGAAATCATGGTAGTTGACTTAAAACTTAAAATAGAAGAGGCTAGAGTGATTGAAGAAGCTCTAACTAAAATGCTTGCAGAAAAGGATAAGGAAAATGAAGGTTTAAAAATTGAAAGAGTCTCTTTAAGAAAGAAAGTACAAGAAAATAACGTGAATCAGAGTTCTCAAGTGTTAGATTAAATTATTAGTCGTCAAAGATCAACATATGATAATACTAGAATTGGTTATAAATCTGCAGTAACTAATGGATGTTCTAGCTCAGGTACAGAGGATAATCATGAGAAAATTACTAGCAAGAAGATGGAATCAAAAAGGCAAGAAGAAAATCAGGGTTCAACAGTGCATAGAAGAAGTTATGGAAGACATCAAAACAAGTTTGAAGGCCACTGTTTCTTTTGATATAAGTATGGAAATAAGGCTGCATTTTGTAATAGTTTTTCAAGAAAGATAAATGCACATGACAATCATGAAAGATCTAATTTTGAATATAGAAGAGGACATGGTAAAACTAGTCAAAACAATATGAACTACTCTTACAACATATTTGACACCTTAAGATATGAGACTGAATGTTACAAGTGTAACAAATTTGGGCACGTGTCAAGAAATTGTCTTATGAGTTTTCAGAAAATTAATGAACCCACTTACACAGATCTGAAAACCAAATTTTGGAAAAAGAAAAGTGAAAATCTGAACATTGAAAAATGCACCATAGCTCTACAAGTAGAACATAAAGTAAAATGGGTTGTGGATAATGGATGTTCGAAGCATATGACAGGTACAAGATAACTCTTTGTTGAACTAGATGAAGGAAAAGAAGGTACAATCACCTTTGGAAATGATCAATCAACTAGGATAGTTGGAAAATGAACTGTATGTCTAAACAACAAGAAAATCATGGCTGAAAATGTCTTACTGGTTGAGAAAATGGAGCATAACTTATTTAGTGTAAGTCAAACCTATGATAATGGTATCTTTATGATTTTTGATTTAAAAAGATGTCAAATCAGGGATATAAAATCAAATAAACTAGTTGGAACAGCCACAAGAACTTCAAGCAACATTTACATACTAGATGAAAAAAAAGAAAAATGTTATCTTGGGAGTGAAGATGAAAGTTGGTTGTGGCACAAAAGACTTGGACACATTAACTTTGAAAATCTGATTCAGTTGAATAAAAATGAAGCAATAAGAGATTTACCTGTCATAAAGGATCTTTCCAGTTCTGTCTGCAAGCAATGTCAACATGGTAAGCAAACTAGAGTTAAATTCAAAACCAAAGAACATTCAACAACTAAACCATTGGAAATAGTACATGATGATTTCTGTGGACCTATGATAACAACAGGGTTAAAAGGAGAAAGATATTTTCTACTATTTGTGGATGACTTTACTAGAATGACATGGATGTTTTTATTGAAAAAGAAATCTGAAACTTTTAGTTGTTTTCAAACCTTCAAGGAGTCAACTGAAAATGAATGTGAGATGAAAATTAAATGTTTAACATCAGATAATGGAGGGGAATTTGTGTCTAAAGAATTCAACATATATTGTGATGAAAATGGGATAAGAAGACATTTTTGTGTTACTGAAACACCTCAACAAAATGGAGTGGTTGAAAGAGAAAATAGGACTGTTGTGGAGATGGCTAAAACTATGCTCAATGAATCTAAACTAAGTAATATACTATGGCCTCAAGCTGTTCATACTGCTGTTCACATTTTAAATAGAAGCTTGCTGAGAAACAATCATTTTAAGACACCCTATCAGTTATGGAATGGCATACCAGCTAGTGTTAAACATTTCAGAATTTTTGGCAGTAAATGTTATATCAAAAGAGTTGACAAGCATCTGGGTAAGTTGGAATCTAGAACAAATGAAGGTATTTTAGTTGGGTATTCTTGTTCAAGGAAAGCTTATAAATGTTGCAACTTTAGGTTGAACAAAATAGTTGAAGCCATAGATGTGAAATTTGATGAGTCCTCATTTTTGAAGTCTAAATCTAAACAAAAGAATCATCAAATATATGAGATAGATGACAAGTATAAAATGAATGATGAGGTAAGTGAAACAAAAGAAACTAAGACTGTTGATAGTGAACAATTAATTCCTACTTTGACGCAGGACACAACTCCATCCAAAAGCATGACTCCATCAAAGAATCCAAGCAAGAGAATATAGAAAAATCACCCTGAAGAACAGATAATTGGTGACATAAATGCAGGTGTTGAAACAAGAAGCAGAAAGCAAGAATCCACCTCAACTCATGAACAAGTATCTTTACTTTCTCTGATTGAAACCAAAAATATTGAAGAAGCAATTAAAGATGAGTATTGGATGAAAGCAATGAATGAAGAACTTAGTCAAATAGAAAAGAATAAGACATGGAAATTGGTTCCTAGACCTTTGAATAAGAATGTCATAGGGGCTAAATGGGTTTTCAGAAATAAGATGGATGAAGCAAGTAAAATAACTAGAAACAAGGCTGTATTGGTTTGTAAAGGGTATGCACAAGTAGACGGAATAGATTTTGGAGAAACTTTTTTTCCTGTTGCAAGAATGGAATCCATTAGACTGATTCTAGCTTATGCCAATTCTAAACACATTAAAGTTTACCAAATGGATGTAAAGTCTGCATTTTTGAATGGTGATTTAGAGGAAGAAGTATATATGGAACAACCAGATGGTTTTTAGGTACAAGAAGTAGAACAATGTGTTTACAGGTTGAAAAAAACATTGTATGGCCTAAAGCAAGCACCAAGGGCTTGGTATTCCAGACTTGACAATTACTTGAGGCAGCAAGGATTTAGGAAAGGTAACATTGATAGTAATCTATATATTAAATAAGAAAATGATAGCCTGATCATTGTTGAGATATATGTAGATAATATCATTTTTGGTAGTGATGATAATAGGCTCAGTAAACAGTTTGTTGAAAGTATGCAGAAAGAGTTTGAGATGTCCATGCTAGGAGAAATGAATTTTTTCTTAGGTTTTCAAATTACTCAATATGATAAAGGTATTTCCATTTCTCAAACCAAGTATATCAATGAAATGCTTAAGAAATTTCATATGGAAGATTCTAAACCAGTCAACACTCCCATGGTTACTGGTTGTAAATTAAGTAAGTTTGATGATACTAAAGATGTTGATCAGACAATATATAGATCTATGATTGCTAGTCTTCTTTATGCTATAGATACAAGACCTAATATTATGCATACAGTTTGTCAAGTTGGTAGGTTTCGGGCTTCACCAAAAACTTCTCATCTAATTGCAGTCAAAAGAATTTTCAGATATCTTAAGGGGACAAGCTCCTCAGCAGACCG
>CBVK0100020566.1:0-37473 GCA_900067695.1 Picea abies | reverse complement strand
TATATATATATATATATATATATATATATATATATATATTTATATTTATATTTATATTGGATTAAACTTTTTTTTCAACTATATCCTATCATTGTTCCTTCACTATAAAAGGATTAGTATTATAAGCTTGGTTTGGATGGTTTCTTTTTCTGCTAATGGCAAAAGTGCAGACTTCTAAGTTTAAGGTGGAGAAATTCAGCGCTAAGAATAGCTTTGCGCTATGGAAGCTCAAGATGCATGATCTGCTTGTGAAACAAGGATTGCAAAAGGCATTGGCTGGAAAGACAAAGAAATTGGCAAGCTTGACAGATGAGGACTGGGAAGATCTGGATGCAAGAGCCATCAATACCATTCGTTTGTGTCTGGCATATGAAGTGTTGTTTAACATCACTGAAGAGGAGACAACAATGGGTTTGTGGAACAGACTAGAGAGTTTGTATATGACAAAGTCCTTGATGAACATAATCTTCTTGAAGAGGCAGTTGTACAACTTGTAGATGAAATAAGGTACGAAAATTGTTGATCACTTGAATTTTTTCAATACTATGATTTGTCAATATCTAGTATGGACATAGCGTAAGAAGATGAGGACAAGGAGTTTATACTACTATGTTTTTTGCCTAAGTATTTGGATCATCTGGTCATAACTATGTGGCTTAGCTCAACATATGTTATTTATTATGACATTGTTGTGGGAGCTTTGTTGTCTGAGGAGATGCAGAAAAGATCTGGTAAAGAAACCTCAACAACAGAAGCAATGATGGTTAGAGGTTTATCTATAGAAAGAGGGAAAAATCAGAGGGGTACATCAAAGTCTAAGTCAAAAGGAAAGAAGAGTAAGAAAAAATGTTGGTTATATGGAAAATCTGGGCATCTCAAGAAAGATTGTTGGAAAAGATAGAATGCATCCAAAGAGGACTCCACAAAAGAAGCAAATGAAGCTAATTTAACATAAACAAGTTCAATTTCTAGTTCAAGTATGGTTGATGAGGTATTGTCCACTTGTGATGTTTCACATCAACATTAGCATTGGTTGTTAGATTCTGGTGTGTCCAACCACATGTGTCTTCATAGAAATTGGTTCTCAACTTACCAATCTATTGATGATGGTGTTGTTTTTATGGGAAATTATTTTTCTTGTAAAATTGTTGGAGTTGGTAGAATCCAGATTAAAATGCATGATGGTTCTCTAAGAACATTAACATATGTAAGGCATGGACTCGAACTTATAAAGAACTTTATATCTTTTGGATTTCTAGATTATGTTGGTTACAACTGAACAACTCAAGGTGGAGTATTGAAGGTGTCTAAAGGCATCTTAGTGGTCATGAAGGCAAAGATGATCATGAACCTTTATCATCTTGAAGGAAGGACAAAAGTAAATCAAGCAGTGGTAACATCTGAAGATGCAAGTGACTCTACTTGTTTATGGCATCAACGTTTGGGTCATATGAGTGAGAAAGGGCTTAAGGTATTGGTTGATCGTAAGTCATTTCCAAATTTGAAGTTTCTGAATTTGAATTTATACAAGTATTGTGTTTTGGAAAACAGTGTAGACAAAAGTTTAAAACAAGAAGGGATATAAGAAAAGGTATCCTTGATTACATTCATTCAGATATTTGGGGACCATCCCCTACAGTTTCTTTTGGAGGATTGTCATATTTTATGACATTTATAGATGATTACTCTAGAAATGTTTGGTTCTATTTACTTAAAAGAAAAATTGGTGTATTTAATACTTTTAATCAATTCATAGCTTTGGTTGAAAATACCACTAAAAGGTATATCAAGTGTTTAAGGACAAATAATGGAGGTGAGTTCACATATGTGGAATTTGAGAACTATTGCAAGGAAGATGGGATCGAAAGACATAAGACCACGGTTTATACTCCTCAACATAATGGTGTTGTTGAACGCATGAATAGGACTCTCCTAGAGAGAGCAAGGAGCATGCTCAGTAATGCCAAGATGAAACATAAACTGTGGGCAGAAACAATTCTTACAACATTCTATCTAATAAATCAGTCACCTTCAACTGCAATAAACTGTAAGATTCCAGAAGAAGTATGGGCACATCATTCATGTGATTTTTCAAATATGAGAATATTTGGTTGTGATTCGTCTACCTTTATTTCTAAAGATCAATGTTCTAAGTTAGATGCTAGATCAAAGAAATCTTTATTTTCTGGTTATGGTGATGGAGTTAAGGGGTACAAATTGTGGGATCCTACTGCCCACAAACTCATCATAAGCAAAGATGTAGTATTTGATGAATCCTCACTCTTAAAATCATAATTGGTAGATGTTGAAGTGAGACAAGAACATGTACCACAAGTTCAACAAATTCAGTTGGAAACTCAACCATCTTCATAAAGGGAGGACCATGAATAAGTTCCAGAAGAAGAAGATGAAGATGCAGAAAATATCCAGGAAACTGAGGATATGCCTCAACCATCTCTAAGGATATCTTCATGGATCAAGAATCCTCCTACAGGGTATGACGATTATGTTTCATCTGTGGCTTTGGTTTCTATTAATGGAGAACCTAGTTGTTTTAAGGAAGCAATTAAGGTATCTGAAAGTGATCAATGGAATAAAGCTATAAAAGAAGAATGGATGCCTTATAGAGGAATAAAAAATGGGACCTGGTAGAACTTCCAAAGGACATGAGGGTTGTTGGCTGCAAGTGGGTTGACAAACTGAAAAGGGATGCCAATGATAAAGTCAAAATGTATAAAGAAAGACTAGTAGAAAAACGATATTCTCAAAGGGTATTGATTTTCATGAGATATTTTCACCAGTTGTGAAGCTTGTTTCAGTTCGTGTTGTGTTAGCACTAGTTTCTTTACTTGATCTTGAGTTAGAGCAGCTAGATGTTAAAATGATGTTTCTACATGGATATTTAGATGAGGATATATATATGGAACAACTAGAAGGGTTTGTTTAGGATCACAATAAGAGGTTTGTTTTCAAACTCAAGAATTCATTGTATGGCCTGATATAGTCTCCCAGGAAATGGTACAAGAAGTTTGATTCCTTCATGGTGAGCCTAAATTTTACAAGAAGTGAATATGATCATTGTGTTTACTTTAAAAATTTGGAAAATGGCATGTTCATTATTTTGGTGTTATATGTTGATGATATGCTTGGTATGGTTGAGATCAATAGGTTAAAGGATCAGTTGGCTAGGGAATTTGATATGAAGGATCTAGGAGTAGAAAAACAAATATTAGGCATGCAGATACACAGAGACAAGAAAAAATGGTAAGCTCTGGTTATCACAACAAAAGTATGTGGATTAAATACTTATGAGTTTCAGAATGAATAATGTGAAACACGTACAGATCCCTTTGGATTCCCATTTCAAGATTTCTTCATGTTTATGTCCTAGTAATGATGAAGAAAATGATTATATGTCTCGTGTAACATATGTTGATGCAGTGGGAAGTTTGATGTATGTGATGGTGAGTACTAGACTAGATATTTCACATGCGGTTGGTGTTGTCAGTCGATACATGGAAAATCCAGGAAAATAGCATTGGGAAGCAGTGAAATGGGTTCTTCGATATCTTAGAGGCACAAGCATTTATTCTATCACCTATGATGGTTCCAAAGATTCAATTTGCGGTTATGTAGATTCAGATTTTGCAGGTTGCTTGGAAAAAAAGGAGATCCACTTCAGGATACATCTTTACTCTTGCAGGAGGACCTATTAGTTGGATGTCAAAGCTTCAAAACGTAGTTGATTTATCCACTACTGAGGCAGAGTATATGGTTGCTTCACATGCATGTAAGGAGGCAATTTGGTTACAAGGTTTTTTGGGTGAGTTTGGAAGAATGCAAGACAAAGTGAAAGTATTTTGCGATAGTCAAAGTGCTATTCATTTGGCTAGAAATCCATCTTATCACAGTAAGACGAATCATATTTTTGTTAAGTACCATTTTGTAAGACAGGTTGTTGATGAAGGTGGAGTGGCTCTGGAAAAGATCCATACAAAAGTGAATTCTACAGACATGTTTACGAAACCAGTTTTGTTAGAGAAGCTATGATGGTGTTAGGATTCTCTTGGCTTACAGAAAAGGTGATGAATTAATTAAGGGCATGCTATATCACGTAAATTATTGTCAAGGTGGAGATTGTTGGAAACATGCCAACGAATTTCCTCATGTTCTCACATGCACATGCATTTCAACTAAATTAGGAATGTGCATACATGCACTCATTGTAAACAGATTGTGTAAACAATGTAATCTATTTATGAACTGTTCGTGTAACTATGTGATCTATTCATGATCAGTTTGTGTAACTGAGTGATAGATGTTATATATACGAACATACCCATAGAGGAGAGGGTGCAATGTGTGTAGAGAGCAGAGTGTGTGTGAGGAGAGGATGGTTGTATGCATCGGATTGGCTATTGTAATTTTCCCTTGAATAATAAGAATATTGAATATCATTGCCAGTGGTTTTTTCCCTAACACATGGAGTGTGTATGTTCTAAAGAACATGATAACCCAGAACAAAGGAGGTGGATTTCGTGAAATAAAAAGGAGGTTATATGATTTGAAAGATATTGCAAAGCTTAAATTATTTTGTATTGCATTGTGTTTTCATTTCTCAATCACCAAAAATCAGAAGGTTTTCTTATAACGTGGGCTTCTTGTTTCTATCCTCAAACGTCCAACATTTTGAGTTTTGTTAATGTCCAACATTTTGAGTTTTGTTAGAATCCATTTATATGAAGATCGAAAAAAGAAATTCCATGAAGAATATATGATGAGGACATTTATATATCAACAAATTTTGAAAATGAATAATGTAAAGAAACTTCTTTCTTTGTATTGAAAATTTGTTTGAAATTAATTTCAAATAAATAATTTATAATATTTTAATTCTTTTCATTTTGGAGAACATATCAACAATATATAGAATATTTGTATTCCTTTCATTTGAGAGAACATATCAGTCCTGTGAAACCTCATTGAAAATTATAATTATATATATATATATATATATATATATATATTATTTCTTCTTTTTAGATACATATTGATAACATGAAAGATTAAAAAATATATATATGGATAATGTGAAATAACATATATATAACTTTTTTATTTTCGATAAATAGATCCATAACATGAAAGATCATAAAAAAAAAAAAATCGATAATGTGGAAGATAATAAAAAAATATAAGAAAGTTGCAATTTTGTGAAAAATAAATATAGGAACTTTTTTTCCCAAAAGAAATTACTCAGTTTTATAAAGGTATAAAACCATTTACAAAGTCTGTACCAGTCACGCTGATAACAATTGACATACAATGCTGTACATTGTGAACATGCAAAAACACCAGTCGAAAGAAAGACTGTCAAACCAGATGCAGACAGCCGAACAATTAACAATTGTGACCATGTATAACAGTGCACCGAAGACGAGAAACAGGTGAGATTCAGCCAAACGGCGTCCACCTTCCTGTAGCCTCAGATGTGACAGACCCGACTCCTCAATTGCCGAAGGCAAAACCCATAACAGTATCAAGTTGTGATCATGTAACAGTGCTCAAAAGACGAGAAAACAAGAAAGACACAGCCAGTGCTCCTCCTTCCTGAAGCCTCAAAAATATGTAAAAACCGTTGACATGAATGCCGAAAACAAAATCCGAAACAGTTATCATGTTGTGTTCATGTGTAACAGTGCTCCAAAGACGAGAAAACATGTTAGACTCAGCCAACGCTCCTCCTTCCTGTAGCCTCAAAAATATATGACAAACCCGACACCACCAGATGATAAGTGTTATCAAAGTGGAAGGAATACCAGAGTCTATGGGCACACCCTGTCACACTATATGCAGGCTACAGCACCGAACGCTTGAGAGGAGAGATACCGCCAACAGAGGTCAAATAACAGACCACAATGCCAAGCAACTGGAGGGATCTGTTGAGAGAAATGTTGACATGGAGAACACCCGGTGCAGCTGATTAAATTAAGATTCAAAAAGGTTGTAGAAGGAAGTGGTACTCTCAATGCCCCTGTCACAATGGAAGATAGCCAATCTGCCCACCACTTGCCGGAGTGCTCTCTTAGAGAGAGTGTCAGCTTCAGAGTTATGGGTTCTGTGTAGATGTCGAAAGTGGATGTCAGAGAAAGAGCGGGCCAGTAGAAGAGTTTTTTTCTTCCAGCCCTCTATATGAGAGGAGTGGAGATTGCACTGACCTGCAATCCAGTCGATGATAACCTTAGAGTCGCCAATGACCTGTAGGTGATCAAGGGACCACATGGAAGCCAGCAAGAGTGTAGTCCATAAGCCAAGAAGCTCAGCCTTTGTGTGCGTACCCCTACCGCAGCAGAGTGACCATTTAGTAGTTCTCTCCGGGTGAGATTTGAAGGTGCCACCTGCTCCACAACACATGCCCGACGACTGCGCTGCACCATCGAAGAAGGCTATAGAGTGACCTGTAGGTAAGATAAGGTCCACCCCTTTGTGAGGGGACAATAAATCTGTAGACTGTTTCCAGTTGAAGGAGGATTGTGTTCTGTGGTAAACCGCCCAAGAAGAAGGGGTAGCCTCCTCAAAGAGCGCCTTATTGCGCTCAAGCCAAATGTGCCAGCAAATTAAAGCTGCCAGGGCAGGGGGCGCTGCTTGTAGAGAAAACCAGGAGTGAAAACAACTATTAAAGGTGTCACCAGTCCAGCAGAAAGGAAGGGAGTGTTGTTTCAGAAAATGCTTCCAGATGTGTTGCGAGAAGGTGCAATGGACAAATAGATGATGTATATTATCCGATCCATTTCTACAAAGGACACAATAGCTAGGCCCTTGTCTTCCTCTTTTAAGAAGGTTCTCCCAGGTAAGGAGCTTGTCGAAAGAAACAAGCCAAAAAAATAACTTGATTTTTAAGGGGAGCTTCCATGTCCAGATATGTCGGAGCCAAAGTGGCTGCGCCTCGATCATCTTGTCAAGACAGAGAGCTGCATAAACATTCTTGGCATCTACAGTCCTTGTTCCATCTCCCCCTCTCCAGCTGAGGGTATCATGTGCATTCGTGAGGGAGAGACCCGAGCTCTTTAAGGCTGCAGTGAAGGAGTCCAGTTCCAATGCAGCAGGACCATCAATGTTCAGATCATTGCTGTGCCACCAAAAATCAGGAAGGGGGAAAATGTTGTTTTCCTTCTTTAGCTGGGCAAGAGTGGAAATATTTCGTGATCTCAGAAGAGATCTGAGCTGTAAGGACAGAATCGAGAACTCGTCAATGCCAAGGATTTTATCTCTGCCCAGTAGGATATCTTGGCCCGATCCCGGAGTCCAGCGGAGCCAATGTAAGATAACCTGTGAGGTGGACACAAGTCCCTTCCAGATAGGAGATGCCCAGCTCTGGATAAGATGTGGCTTCCGAAGCCAATGGGAAAGGGGAAGCGCGCCAAAATATTTGTCTATGATAATCTGATGCCATAGATTATCAATAGTGATTGCTCTCCAAAAGGAGCAAGCCAATAACGCTTTGTTGAAGATACCAAGGTGCTTCAGGCCCCATCCTCCCTCCCTTTTAGGCCTAGAGAGCGACTGCCATCTGCAGAGGTGGAATCTCCTTTTCCCCTCAAGGTCGTTCCAAAGGAAATTGAATGATAACCGACGGAGCATATGAATGATTTTGACAGGAATCCGTTCAAGTAGCATCCAATAAACAACGAGACTTTGTAGTACCGATTTAACAAGGATGAGACGTCCCCCCAGGGACAACCAATTGTTACACCAAAAGCCAATTTTCCGTTCAAAAGTTGACACCAGCCACGTCCAATCAGTAGCCGTAGAGGCACCCCGTTTAAGATGATACCCCAAATATCTGAACCCAAGAGATAGGTCAATGAAGGTGAAGGGGAAAAGAGCAGATAGAGTGGATATATCAGCCACCGAGAGGCCCCAATGATGTACCGAGGACTTGTTGGGGTTGATGGACAGCCCCGAAGCCTTGCAGAAAATCTGGATAATATCAAGAAGTGCAATCCATTCTGTTTCATCTGCTTTTGAAAATATGAGTATGTTGTCCACAAACATGAGATGTAAGATCCTGTAATGAGAAGACACCTGTATACCAGAAATGCGTTGTTCGGCCACATTTTTTAAGAGAAGTCGACTCAGCCCTTCAAGGACAAGGATAAAGAGATAGGGGGAAAGGGGGCATCCCTGTCGGAGCCCCCTTGCTATATACAAATGAAAATGAGTACCAATATTTTCTGCAATATATAGCGAGTGGGTTTAATGGTTAAGAACATGTGTTTTCTCATAGGAGGTTACAAATTCAAATTAAAAGGAGGATAGAATATGTATACCTCCGTAGACTTTAAGGTATGTATACCTCCATAAACTTTACCATTCAAAATAAATTGATAGCAAAAAATATCATTTATGATAAAATATTATTTATTTTAAAAATAATATATTATTTTAATTTTTATTATTATTATTATAAAATAAAATATTTTTAACTAATTTGAGTCTATATTATATTAACAAATTAACCACTTACATACACTATGAACAATTAATAAACAATTAGTGATTTATAGAAATTAAACACTAATTATTGGTTTAAATGTTATTGTCCATAATCAATATCAATGAATACTTAAAATGACAAATGACACATTGATAAATAGTAGATGAAAATCAAACATAACCACATATCAACTAATTGAACACCTTATAGAATTATATTTCAATCCATCTTATATAGTTGTTCAAGTGCATTTCAAGGTACCCTATTATCATTTCTTTTGGGCAAACACATCATTCACAAAGATCAAGATAGACAACCATATTGCAAAAAATATATATTTATGGATTAAAACAATAAAAAGAAAATTGAAATACCATTTTAATTAAAGTGATGTTTTTTTAACTTAAAATATAACAATTATATTAAGGAATATTATTTATTTTAAGAACAAATTATTTTGAAATTATTTTTTACAAATGATTTGAATTTTTGAACAATAATTTTTGTTATTATTATAAAATAAAAATAATTTTAATTTATTATATAAATACTTACTAAAATTTAATATTTAAAAATTATCTTGAATATAAGCTATTTTTTTCCTTCCCATTAAATTAAAAATAATTCTTTAATTTTAATTTTCTTTTCCATACCATTAAATTATATATAACTTTCTTTCATTCTTTATCCATGTAAACATAATAAGATTTGTTTCATTTTTCTTAGCATTGTATAATATAGGCTCATGGAATGATATTCATTTAATTTATTTTGTTAAATTTGGTTTTTCTTATCTTAAAGCTTCTGAACATGTTCTATATAATTAGAGAGTGAAGGTTTTCACCGTTAGTAATATTGTTGTCTATCTTTCCAAAATTAAACTATGTGGAAAGTTCTAAAATTTCCACACTCCACCCATCATCATGAACTAATGAAGCAAATGAATGGAAAAAGAATGCCAAGAGATGAAAATAAATAGAATAAGGAAAAATAACATAGCCCTTAAGGAAAAATAACATAGCCCTTGATTAAAGGAACAACATGAAATGATAACGTGGGAAATTATTTAATTATTCAATTAGTCATTTTAATGATAAAGTGGGATGTTTGAAAATTTTCGACACAGTTTAATTCCAGAAATATGGACAACAATTTCTACATAATTTTATGTATGGAAATTTGAATAATATGACAATTTCTACATAATTTTATGTATGGAAATTTGAATAATATGACCTCAGGAACTGTGACCTTAACTTTGACCTCATGAACTATGAACTCAAAAACTATCATTATTCCTAAGGCCATAGTTCATGTGTCATAAAAACTATGACCTCATGAAATTTGAGCTCAAGAACTATCATAGTTCTCAATTTTCTATGACATGGGAACTATGAACTCAAGAACTATCATAGTTCATGAGGTCATATTTTCTTACGAACTATCATAGCTCTTGAGTTCCTATAACATGGGAACTATGAGCTCAGGATATTTGACCTCAACAACTATCATAGTTCCTAAGGTCATAGTTGCAGTGTCATAAAACCTATTACCTCGGTAACTATGACCTGGGGAACTTTGACTTTGGGAACCATGACCTTAGGAACTTTGACCTCAATAATTATTATAGTTCCTAAGGTCATAGTACCTGAGTTCCAATGACATAGGAATTATGATATTAGTAATTATAACCCTAGGAGTTATGAACTAAGGAACTTTGACCTTAGGATCAATGAACCCAAGAATTTTCATAGTCCTTGTTTCATAAAACCTATGACCTTAGGAACTATCATAGTTCCTAGGTCAAATTTCCCGAGTTCCTATGACACGGGAACTTTGATTTCAAGAACTATTATATTTATAAAAATCATAGTTCATGTGTCATAAAAACTATGACCTCATGAACTATCATAGTCCATGTGGCCATAGTTTCTGAGTAACTATCATAGTTCCCAAGGTCATAATTTTAGTTTCATAGGATCTACAGTTTGGAGTGCTTTCAAAGGCAATATAAAGTTTATTTGTTCAACAATAATGTTTTTATTTTCACGGATTTAAGTTTGAAATTCCAAGGAAGACATATACATGGCTAAAGGCTATGATGATTCTTTCAAAAATGTTTTATGTTCTTCTAAAATGGTTATTAAATGGCTAATTTTTGTTTTAGTGTAAGAGAGGAATCAAGTGTGGCTATTTGTAGTAGGTATTTTTTTTTGTAGGGATGTGTCATAAAATGCCATTTGGAGTTTATCTTCTTGTGCTATGGAGTTTTCTCTCATTTTGTGGAATGTTCCTGACAACTCCTTTGCTCTTTGATATGGTATTTGTTTGCATAATCTTACGAGAACAAAGAATACAATTAGAACGTTGTGGCATGCTCCCTATGTATTAATTTATATGGATGTTACATATTTAACCCTGGATGTCTAACTAAAAACATGCCACATGGTGTTCTCATTTAATGTGAATGGGTGTTGTTTAGAAAATGAACTTTACATTGTTTTACTATGACCTATGGAACTATGACATGTGGAACTATGACCCAAGGAATGGAACTATGATCTATGGAACTATGACATGTGGAACTATGATCCAAGGAATAGAAATATGATCTATGGAACTATGACCCCAGAAACTATGACCTCTAGAACTACACCCTCTAGAAGTTTGACCTCTATAAATTTGACATGTGGAATGACCCCAAAACTATGAACCATGGAACTATGACCTCTAAAACTATGAATTGTGGAACTATGACCTCTAGAAATTTGACCTCTAGAACTATGACCTCTGGAACTATGACCTCTACAACTCTGACACTAGGAACTATGACCTGTGGAACTGTGACCCTAGAATCTATGACCCATGGAACTATGACCTCTGGAACTACACAATTTGGAACTATGACCTGTGTAATGGCCCCTGGAACTATGACCCATGGAACTGTGACCTCTAGAACTATGACCTAGGGAATGATAACCTGTGGAATGACCTATGGGACTGTGGCTCTGGGAAGTATGACCTGTGGAACTATTACCTCTGGAATTGTGACCCTAGGAACTATGACCCATGGAACTATGACCTCTGGAATTGTGACCACATGAACTATGACCCCAAGAACTATGACCCGTGGAACTATAACATCTGGAATTACTCCCTTTGGAGCTATGACCTCTGGAACTATTACCTATGATTCATGAAACTATGACCCAAGGAACTATGACCTATGGAACTATGACCTCTGAAACTATGACCTTTGGAACTATGACCCCAGAAACTATGACCCATGGAACTATGACCCCAGGAACTATGACCCCGAGAAATATAAGTTGTGGAACTATGACCCCCAGAACTATGAGATTGGGAACTATGACTTGTAGAATGACCTCTAGAACTATGACCTCTAGAACTGTGACCCCAAGAGCTATGAAATGTGGAACTATGACCTATGGAATGACCTCTAGAACTATGACCCATAGAACTATGACCTCTAGAACTATGGCCACATGAACTATGACCCCAGGAACTATGACCGGTGGAAATATGACCATTGGAACTACACCCTTTGGAAATATGAACTTTGGAACTATGACCTCTAGAACTATGACCTCCAGTACTATGACCTATAGAACTACGCCCTCTGGATCTTTGAAATCTAAAACTATGACCTATGGAATGAACTCTGGAACTATAACCTCTAGAACTATGCCCTTTAGAAATATGACCTATGGAACTATTATCTATGGAATTATGACCTCTGAAACTATGACCCTAGGAACTATGACCTATGGAACTATGACCCTAGGAACAATGCCCTGTGGAGCTATGACTTCTAGAACTATGTTTTTTGTAACTTTGAACTCCAGAACTATAACTTGTGAAATGACCCCAGGAACTATGACCTATAGAACTATGACCTGTGGAAATATGACCCCGGGAACTATGACCTGTGGAACTATCACCTATGGAAATATGACCCTAGGAACTATGACTTATGGAACTATGACCTCTATAACTACACCCTATGGAAATTTGACCTGTGGAATAACCTATAGAATTGTGACCTTAGGAACTATGACTTATGGAATGACCTCTGGAAGTATGACCTGTGGAACTGTAACCCCATGAACTATGACCCGTGGAACTATGAGATATGTAACTATGGCCCCATGAACTATGACCACTAGAACTATGACCTCTTGAACTATGACCTCTTGAACTATGACCTATGGAATGTCCTCTAGAACTATGACCTCTAAAACTGTGACCCTATGAACTATGACCCGTGGAACTATGACCTCTGGAACTATGACCCCAAGAACTTCGACCCCAAGAACTATGACCCATGGATCTATGACCTTTGGAACTATGTCCTTTGGAACTATGAACTCTGGAAGACCTATGGAACTATGAACTCTAGAACTATGCCCTCTGGAACTTTGATCTCTGGAACTATGACCTGTGGAATGAGCTTTGGAACTATGACCTTTAGAACTATGCCCTTGAGAACTTTGACCTCTATAACTATGACCCATGGAATGACCTCTGGAACTATGACCATAAGAATTATAATTTGTGGAACTATCCCTTTGGAACTTTGACCCCAGGAACTATGCCTCGTGGATCTATGACCTTTGGAACTATGCCCTTTAGAAATTTGAACTCTGTAACTACGACCTATGAAATGATCCCAGGAACTATGACCCGTGGAACTATGACCTCTAGAACTATGAATTGTGGAACTATGACCCCGAGAACTATGATCTGTGGAACTATGACCCTAGTAACTATGACCTGTGGAACTATGACCTCTAGAACTATGCCATATCAAAATTTGACCTTTGGAACTATGACCTATGGAATGGCCTTTGGAACTATGACTTTTATAACTGTGACCCCAAGAAATATGACCTGTGGAACTATGACCTCTAGAATTTTGACCCTAGGAACTATGACTTATGGAACTATGACCTCTGGAAAATCCCTTTGGAAATTTGAACTCTAGAACTATTACCTGTGGAATGATCCCAAGAACTATGACCTATGGAACTATGACCCCAGGAAATATGAATTGTGTAACTATGACCCCAGGAACTATGACCTTTGGAACTACGCCCTCTGGAACCTTGACCTCTAGAACTATGACTTGTGGAATGGCCTGTGGAACTATGACCCGTGGAACTATGACCTCTAGAACTATGATCCCATGAACTATGACCCATAGAACCGACCTCTGCAACTACACCCTTTGGAACTTTGAACTTTGGAACTATGACCTTTGGAATGACCTGTGAAATTACTTCAAACAATATGACCTTGGGAAATTATTATGTTCGCATTTCTTTGATTCATTTGCAACATCATAACCAAAAAACATACCATCCATTTAACATGTGTGATGATCCACAATTCTGATTATGAATAGTTAAACTCATTTTAAAAATATTCCACAACATTCACAGTGTTGGGGTGACCCTATCCCTCCCAAAACCTTGGAATTACAACCAAAATAATTGATGCTAATGACTAGAACATCTAAAACACTTTACAATGGAAATAAATGCATGTTTATAGCTTTACAAAACTATTAAAGAAATATTCTAGAAGTCATAAATTAGACCTACTAGCTTCCAACCATTATATTCGTTTACACAAAAATTGTTGTCACAAGTGCATTCTCGATATACGTGCTACCTTTCTTACCTACACACTACATGCTACATATCATGTGCATCCATTATGTTGTGCAACCAGCTCCAAAATTATGGAACTTGTGCACCTTGACAAAAAACTTCAAAAAAGGGCATTGACACATTCCATTTGCATAATATTTACAAACTACAAATTCATAACCAGTCTTCAAACTCATGCCATCTACCATTATTTTTCTTTCCATTTCTAATACTAAGCTTTCAACATTTACATGGCCAAACTTCGATGCCACAATCTCAACCTATTTTCTACATTACATAATGCAACCTCTGAATTGTTCCTATTTATAAATGGCTTTTCTTTCATGTTAAATGAAATTGAATCATTAGTGTCTATATCTATTGTCCCAAACAATTTAGGAAATTAGTGTTTATTGGCCTTCTCATATTACCAATTTTTAGTCCATCTTTGATAGCATCACGTTATAAATTGGTGTGTAAAATTGGTAGAGAGTGAAGCTATGTGAAACTATAGAGTGCACCTGGATTCTCATATTACCCTTTTTTAGTTCTAGAGGTCATAGTTCCACAGATCATAGTTCTAGAGGTCAGTCCATAGGTCATAGTTCCAAAGGGCGTAGTTCTAGAGGTCAAAGTTCCATAGGTCATAGTTCTTGAGGTCATAGTTCTATAGGTCATAGTTGTTGGGGTCATAGTTCCTGGGGTCACAGTTCCAGAGGTCATAGTTCCATGGGTCACAGTTCCAGAGGTCATAGTTCTAGAGGTCATAGTTATATAGTTCCATAGGTCATAGTTCCAGAGGTCATAGTTATATAGTTCTATAGGTCATAGTTATATAGTTCTAGAGCTCATAGTTCTAGAGGTCATAGTTATATAGTTTCAGAGGTCATAGGTCATAGTTCTAGAGGTCATAGTTATATAGTTTCAGAGGTCATAGGTCATAGTTCTAGAGGTCATAGTTATATAGTTTAACAGGTCACAGTTCTTGGGGTCATTCCACAAGTCATAATTCTAGAGGTCAAAGTTCCAAAGGGAATAGTTCCAGAGGTCATAATTCCTCAGGTCATAGTTCTTGGGGTCATAGTTCCACAAGTCATATTTGTAGAGGTCATAGTTCCATGGATCATAGTTCTTGGGGTCATTCCAGAATTCATAGTTCCAGAGTTCATAATTCCATTGGTCATAGTTCTTGGGGTCATTCCACAGGTCAAAGTTTCAGAGGGCGTAGTTCCATAGGTCATAGTTCCTCATGCCATAGTTCCATAGGTCATAGTTCCTGGGGTCATATTTGCATACTTCCATAGGTCATAGTTCCTAAGGTCATTTCACAAGTCATAGTTCCAGAGGTCAAAGTTCCAGAGGGCATAGTTCCAGAGGTCATAGTTCCTTAGGTCATAGTTCCTCAGGTCATAGTTCCTGGGGTCATAGTTCCATAGGTCATAGTTTTTGGGGTCATAGTTCCTAGGGTCATAGTTGCACAGGTCATAGTTCCAGAGGTCAAAGTTCCACAGGTCATAGTAGAACAATGTAAATTTCCTTTTTTGAACACCACCCATTCACATTAAATGAGAATCCCATGTGACATGCTTTTAGTTATACATCCAGGGTTAAATATGTAACATCCCTAAATATTAATACATAGGGATCATGCCACAACATTATAATTGGCTTCTTTGTTCTCGTAATATTCTACAAATAAATACCATATCAAAGAGAAAAAGAGTTTTCGGCACATTCCACAAAATGAGAAAAAACCCCATAGCACAAGGAGATAAACTCCAAATGATGTGTTACGACACATCCCTAAAAAAACAAATACCTAATACAAATAACCACACTTGACACCTCTGTTGCACTAACACATAAATTATCCATTTAATAACCATGCTAGATGAACATCAAAACATTTTTGAAAGAATCATCATAGCCTTTAGCCATATATATATGTCTTCCTTGGAATTTCGAACTTAAAGCTGTGAACATAAAAACATTATTGTTGAACAAATAACCTTGATATTGGCTTTGAAATCACTACAAACTGTAGATCCCATGAAACTAAAATTATGACCTTGGAAACTATGATAGTTACTTAGGAACTATGGCCACATGGACTATGATAGTTCCCTAGGTCATAGTTTTTATGACACATGAACTATGACCTCTAGAACTACAATAGTTCCTGAGATCATATTTCCTGAGGCAAAATTTATTGAATTCATAGTTCCTATGTCATAGGTACTAAACAACTTTGACCCTAGGAACTATTATAGTTCATGAGGTCATAGGTTTTATGAAACAAGGACTATGATAATTCCTAAGGTAATAGATCCTAAGGTCAAAGTTCCTTAGGTCATAATTACTAAGCTCATAATTCCTATGTCATAGGAACTTAGGAACTATAATAATTATTGAGGTCAAATTTCCTAAGGTCATAGTTCTCGAGGTCAAAGTTTCTAAGGTCATGGTTCCAAAAGTCAAAGTTTCTCAGGTCATAGTTCCCCAAGTAATAGGTTTTATGACACTGCAACTATGACCTTCAAAACTATGATAGTTCTTAAGGTCATAGTTCATATGTTATAGGAACTCGAGAGCTATGATAGTTCCTAAGGAAATATGACCCCATGAACTATGATAGTTATTGAGGTCATAGTTCCCATGCCATAGGAAATTAGGAACTGTGATAGTCCTTGAACTCATAGTTCATGAGGTCATAGGTTTTATGACATGTGAACCATGGCCTTAGGCACAATGATAGTTTCTGAGTTCACAGTTCATGAGGTCAAAGTTAAGTTCATAGTTCCTGAGGTCAGAGTTATTGATCTCATAGTTCCTAAAGAACTATCAAAGTTCCCAAGGTCAGTTCTTACAACACTAGAACTATGACCTCGAGAACTATGATAGTTTATGAGGTCAAAGATCCTGAGTTTCTAGTTCCTGAAGTCAAATTTCTCGAGGTCATAGTTCCTAAGGTCACAATACCTATGTCATAGGAACTCAAGAACTATGACTCATACTTCCTGAGGTTGTAGTTCCTAAGACATAGTTCATGAGCTCCTGCGATCATAGGTTTTGTGACACAAGAACTATGAATTTAGGGACTATGACCTCACTAGCTATAATCTCAGGAACTATGAACTAGGAACTCAATAACTTTAACCTTGTGAACTATCATGGTTCCTATGTCATAAAACCTATGACCTTAAGCACATTGACCTCCAGAACTATGACATTAGGAACAACCATATTTCTAGAGGTCATAGTTCCAATTCCATAAATACAATAAATAAATGATAATGGATAGCATACAATAAATAATGAAATAACTAATACTGTAAAATATTCCATATTGAGTATTTCAAATATATTGAAAATATCCTCAAATGATCTCACCAATATCTTAACTAAGATGAGGTGTAGATATGATTAAATATTCTCTAAAAGAAATATGACACATAATCATCCTCAACTTTTATACGTTTAAGTCAACAATTATTATTGAATCGATAATTTGAAATTCTATTGGTTATTGAATTTCCAATTGAACAAGCACCATTTTTCTCATAAGGCCCATTATTGGAGAAACTTTTCTTTAACACATAATTCTCAAGGTCAAAGTTCCTAAGGTTAAATTTCTTGAGGTCATAGTTCCTGATGTCATAGTACATATGTCATAGTTCTTGAGCTCATAGTTCCTAAGGTCATAGTACCTATGTGATAGTTCTTGAGGTCATAGTTCTTGAGGAACTATTACAGTTCCTGAGGAATTATTACATTTATCAAGGAACTATTTTAGTTCTTGAGGTCATATATGTTGAGGTCATTGTTTCAAAGGTTATATTTTCAATACTCACTTCATATTACTTAATTGAATTTCATTTGATATAATGCTAATATGTATATCACATAATGAAAAACCTACACATTAATTATGTGACTCTCTTTCACAATTACTAGCCCATAGTTAGCCACACACAGAATTATTGAGGAAACATTTTGCCTAAGTTTTAGATGTATTGCACATACATATTATGAAATTCATGATTTGTGATATTCCTTGGTATGTTTGAAATAAATCTATTCTACTGTAGATTATAAACTTGGATGACATGATTGTGACTTGGAAATTATAGTTCCTAAGGTCATATGAATTATTACACAAGAACTATGACCTTAGGAATAATGACATTTTTTTAAGACAAAGTTCCTAAGGTCATAGCTCCTAAGGTCATAGTTAATATGTCACAGGAACTCACAAACTATGCTAGTTCTTAATGAACTATGACCTCAAGAACTATGATAGACTTGAGGTCATAGAATCATGAACACTCAGCCTAATAACAATGCTCCAACAATGAACATAGAAACCAACAACCAAACCTTTAAACAAACAATCTAAGGACTGAACCAGAAATTTCATGGCATGCCAACCCACTCTTCAGGAAAGAAAACCTACAGAAGCCATCATAATAAAAAAAAAAATCCTTTTATGAGCCATTAAACCAAAGGTTTGAAAGAGAAACTAGGTATGGGGTACCTGTTCTTTGTTGCTACTAATTGAATCTTGTCACCTGTTGCTCTATGATTTATACCCTGTTCTATGCATGCCCGGCCCAAATCCCTCCTCTGATATGGAATGTTGCATAGTGCCATAGCTTCATCCCTCCACCAAAAAAATGAAAGAATGAGGGGGCATAAAGGGTTTTTTGTTTTTTTCTTTTTCTTTATTTTATTTTATATTCTATTTTTCATGGGAAGGGTGCATGTCACCCTCCTCTTTTTACCATTTCTTAATTTTTAATAATTTTAAATTACTTGAAATCTGTGCCCCAATCAAAGTTTGACTTTGAATTTTGATCCAAACCTCATTGACTGATCTTGAAAATGGTGTCAGATGAGATGGAGTTGGAATTAGACATTGATCATGTCATCAAAAAGGTCTCAATGAGCTCATTGAGAATATCCCATCACTAATTTGATCTGATGCCACCTAGGCCCTCAATTTTGGCCAGGAACATATACAATCTAAAACCATGATTTGTTGGTGGGACCAACAAAATTCCCAATATTGAAAAAGGTGCCACATCATCATACGATGCCAAAATCAAGGAAAACAAAGTATCGTTGGAAAGGTTTCAACGAGGTGACAATGGATCTCTGTGACGAGACTGATAATCGCTGCTTGGACTGCCCTGAAACTCTACCATGCATAAGATATACCATTGGAAAGGTATTACACTACCCTACATCACCTCTAGGCCTGATTTTCCTTTCAATTTAGATATATGAACGAAAATTGTCCCGAAAGTCACAACTACAGATTTTGTCCATTTAGGAGGTGTGAAAGTTGTTCCCTAGGTGGACTGGTCATACAAACTTGGAATTAGGCTCATGATATACCTTTGGAAATATTATCCTAATTCCTACAGGATCAAAGCATTCTATTTTCCACATAATTTACATATTTATATTTATTTCCTATGGAAGACCATGTCCTCACAGGACCTGCCTAATGACAAGCAAATGGGACCAATGTTGAATTTTTTGCAAAATGAGTCCCAAGCTCTTGAAATATGAACTAAGAAGCCTTGACATAGGGAATTCGGATATGGAATGGTTTCAAAACTCAAAAATAATCCCGAGAGGGTCTCCCCTAGAGGAAAACGAACATGGCTCCGTGACAAGTTGGACAAGGCCAAAATGAGTCTACTTGGGTGTCATCAAGATGTTGATGGACATAAGGGTATCAATGACCATTATATAACTATCCAATAGGTGATATTAGGCTATGGAACACCATGTGAAATTCATTTAGCCTTACTATCCCTCATATTGATATTAGAGGCACTAACCCAACTAAACTTGACACTCTGTAACTGACTTGAATTGCTACCAAGTGACTGGAATTTTTTTCCAAATAGTCTTCTAACATCTGATAAGTCACTATGGTGCTCAAATAAAACCTCTGAAAGAATCCCATTGATACTTTTTAATGGGCAAGGGCCATGGTGACTATGGTCCCTACCACTGTCTTTGATTGGAATCGAAGCATAAGAGGCTACTAAGAGAAACTATCAGGTCAACTTGTGAATAAATGAAAGTGATAAACATCATGTTGATCCCAAAGAATATTTTTGGTTCAATGATGCCAAGATACCATAGAGAAGGATTTCAAAATCATGAATAGGATCAATATATGTAGAAAAAGAAACATACCCATTTTCCAATCCATGGAAATAAACATTATAATTATGAAATGTGTGAAGACTAGTTTCAAAGCATTTTTAGTTTAAAAGCAAAAAACGTTTGCACAATTAAGAAAGTACAAAACAATCTCATAACCTGCATTATGGAAACCATCTCATTTTCAAATCATACAAACATATTTATCTTTCTTGCCATAGTAGGAGAAGTGGAATGGTTGTTCTCTTTGTGAAAGTGTTAACTCATTAAAAGCATCCCTAATGGATTTTCTAGTGATCTTATGCTCTTTCATACTAAGGGTTATTTTTTCTACTTTCCTTTATACACATCACCTCGATAGAGAACTTGTTAATGGAAGTAGAAAGGGTTTTTGTAAAGTATGACAAAGGGGTTCAATAACTACTACTAATCATCATAAAATGTTAACTCATGAAAACTAAAATATAGAAAAATTCATTTCCAATCTTTTTGTAATAAAAATGATATATTAAAACAAATGTATTAACTGCATGTTTTTTAAAAGTTCAATGTGTAGATTCTAACCTTATAGATTATTTTTTGCAAACAAATTCTTAATACAAACATAAAAGATTTAATGGCACACACACATTACACATATATTTTACCCTAGAAACCCAAACCCGGAAAACCCGGAAACTATTTAGAGTCACACCTCTTCTATTCATTATACAATGTCGCAATACAATTCCCTCATACAAAAAGAGAGTTTCCTTCTTGGGTTAAAACCATAACATAACTTCTATCATTATATATGTGTCTTTATAATGAACGGTCCAAACTGACAATGAAATTACAATATTTTACGAGGTAATTTGACCAAAACTTTCCTTGGGGGCCCCCTAGTTGGGGGGGTAGAGTCCCCACATACCCCTTTCATTCGGGGGCCATCCCCTGAACCCACGAAAAAATCGGGGTAGGCATACCTGCATATGAATCAAGAAGATAATCAGGCTCCACAACCAACACCTCAGTGACCCCATAACCAACACTAGGTCTAGTTGTGCAAAGAATATAACACAAACCCAACACAATGAACCAATTTGATCAAGTGTAATCTTCATCATTGTTAAACCTTTAATATATATAAAATTAAGATTTTAAGTCTAAACCTATTTTTCAAGTAAAAATTGTGATTTATGTAGGACTAGTGGAGATATTGTGTAAAACAAATTCCATTTATTTGGGTAAAGAAGAATGTCAAAACTATTGAGTGAAGGTTGTTCTTGCATTCTCACCGCATGTCCATGTTATATTTAATGATTGGTCACAGTTCAATTCTTCCTTATTGAAATTGCTATCTTGCCGATTCTTGAAATTAAAACTCACATTCACTCAAATTTTTACAAGGAAGATTGTCAAAAATGTCGAGTCCATATTGTTCACACCAAATATAAAAGACAATTCAAGCATACACTTGGGTTACATTATGTTCATAAAATCAATCCAATTAGCTTGTGAACAAGAGAATACAAAGAGGTGAAGTTGTGTTATACTCTACTCATACAAATCAAATACTTAGCTTATTCAAAACACATAAAATGCAAGGTTGGGCACCTCACAAATAAGAAATCCATGCTTGGTTTTACCACCAACACACCCACAAATTCATCCACCATTTGTTTCAACAAATACACATAATTATAGCTTTGAAGTGAATCCACAATTCACTACAACTCCCCATGAAAATAAAAGAAAGGATAATTTTACCAAGGTGAAGATACTCATTACCCATGAAGATTCAATCACTTACAACTCTTCTATAGTTGAGTACAAGAGCATACCATTTATCTTCCCTTAGTTGTACAATCACACACCCTACAATGAAATTCCATATATCTTTTCCAAGACACAATCATGTCATCCAAGTGTAGAATCCATAGTAGAAAATAATTATTTCTAACATACTAAGGAATAGCACAAATTACAAATTACAAAACATGTATGTGAAAGACATCAAAAACTTAGGCTAAACTTAGCCTTAACAATGCCTTGTGTGACTAACTATGGGCTAGTAGTTGCGAAAAAAAGTCCCACAATTAATGTGTAAGTTGTTCATTTTGTGATATACATATGGACATTATATCAAATGAATCTACACTCTTTCCCTACACGACGCTCTTCCGATCTCACCAAATTCTTAATACAAACATAAAAGATTTAATGGCACACACACATTACACATATATTTTACCCTAGAAACCCAAACCCGGAAAACCCGGAAACTATTTAGAGTCACACCTCTTCTATTCATTATACAATGTCGCAATACAATTCCCTCATACAAAAAGAGAGTTTCCTTCTTGGGTTAAAACCATAACATAACTTCTATCATTATATATGTGTCTTTATAATGAACGGTCCAAACTGACAATGAAATTACAATATTTTACGAGGTAATTTGACCAAAACTTTCCTTGGGGGCCCCCTAGTTGGGGGGGTAGAGTCCCCACATACCCCTTTCATTCGGGGGCCATCCCCTGAACCCACGAAAAAATCGGGGTAGGCATACCTGCATATGAATCAAGAAGATAATCAGGCTCCACAACCAACACCTCAGTGACCCCATAACCAACACTAGGTCTAGTTGTGCAAAGAATATAACACAAACCCAACACAATGAACCAATTTGATCAAGTGTAATCTTCATCATTGTTAAACCTTTAATATATATAAAATTAAGATTTTAAGTCTAAACCTATTTTTCAAGTAAAAATTGTGATTTATGTAGGACTAGTGGAGATATTGTGTAAAACAAATTCCATTTATTTGGGTAAAGAAGAATGTCAAAACTATTGAGTGAAGGTTGTTCTTGCATTCTCACCGCATGTCCATGTTATATTTAATGATTGGTCACAGTTCAATTCTTCCTTATTGAAATTGCTATCTTGCCGATTCTTGAAATTAAAACTCACATTCACTCAAATTTTTACAAGGAAGATTGTCAAAAATGTCGAGTCCATATTGTTCACACCAAATATAAAAGACAATTCAAGCATACACTTGGGTTACATTATGTTCATAAAATCAATCCAATTAGCTTGTGAACAAGAGAATACAAAGAGGTGAAGTTGTGTTATACTCTACTCATACAAATCAAATACTTAGCTTATTCAAAACACATAAAATGCAAGGTTGGGCACCTCACAAATAAGAAATCCATGCTTGGTTTTACCACCAACACACCCACAAATTCATCCACCATTTGTTTCAACAAATACACATAATTATAGCTTTGAAGTGAATCCACAATTCACTACAACTCCCCATGAAAATAAAAGAAAGGATAATTTTACCAAGGTGAAGATACTCATTACCCATGAAGATTCAATCACTTACAACTCTTCTATAGTTGAGTACAAGAGCATACCATTTATCTTCCCTTAGTTGTACAATCACACACCCTACAATGAAATTCCATATATCTTTTCCAAGACACAATCATGTCATCCAAGTGTAGAATCCATAGTAGAAAATAATTATTTCTAACATACTAAGGAATAGCACAAATTACAAATTACAAAACATGTATGTGAAAGACATCAAAAACTTAGGCTAAACTTAGCCTTAACAATGCCTTGTGTGACTAACTATGGGCTAGTAGTTGCGAAAAAAAGTCCCACAATTAATGTGTAAGTTGTTCATTTTGTGATATACATATGGACATTATATCAAATGAAATTCAATTAATTAATATGTTAAGTGAATATTGAAACAAGTTATGCCTAACAAAATACAATATAACTAATGAAATACTCAACACCCTTGAAGTTGATGGACATTATATCAAATGAAATTCACTTAATTAATATGTTAAGTGAATATTGAAAGTTATGCCTAACAAAATACAATATAACTAATAACTAATGAAATACTCAACACCCTTGAAGTTGAGTGAACTTCATTATGGAAAATATAAATAATAATATGAAAGTCCCTTTATATATATTAATTTATATCCTTTGGAGTGCAACACGAGCTTCCTTGAATCACTGATGACAAAGTTATACTTGATCACCCAAATAATTGCCTTAAAAAGAGTGCTCTACTTTTCCTTAAATAAGGAGTGATCATCCCTTTTTTTACCATTCAAGCAATCCCTTAAAGAAGGGAACTCCTCTCTCCTTGAAAAAAGGAATGATCAAATCCATTTGATCATTCATAACAACCTATATTCAATTCCCTTAACTCGTGGAGTTCACTTAGTTGCTCCTTGCATTTGGTTGACACATATTCTAACAATTTTAATAGCTTGAATATGTCCAAAAAAGTCTACTGAAAAATTATCATAGGCTTTATTAATATACCATCTTACAATTGCATATACCTTTTATGCATTACAATGCATTTTAACAACAATTGTATAAGGTAGATTAAAATATATCTTATATATTAGTTTTATGTGGTTATATTTTATTTATATCTATACAAATCCCGAATTGTCCTACCTAGGCGTAGGTGCAAGTGGTTAATTTGTAATTTTCTTAATATATAAAGACGGAAAATAATGTGAATCATTAAAATATCATTTTAATGAAACAATATTTAATTATATAAATTCTATTTAAAAAAAAAATCAACCAAAATTTTAACTACTCAAGAGCCTAACCACCCATTCTATTAAATTAATGTTGAAGCAATTCTACATGAAATATTAAATATTTTCATACTCCTAAATAGATTTACAACCTAAATTACATAATCTTTATCAAAACATTTTCCAAATATATACTTTTTCATTCAAATTCTTTCACCAAAAATTATTCAAATTTCCATACATAAAATTATGTAGACCTAAAATTACTCAAATTTCCATACATAAAATTATGTAGAAATTGTTGTCCATCTTGAAAGTTTTGAAACACTCAACGTTATCATTAAAGTGGCTAATTGAATAATTAAATATTTTTTCACTTTATCATTTCACTTTTTCATCAAGGACTATGTTATTTTTCCTTATCCTATTTATTTTTATTTATAAACACTGTTTTCACATTCATTTGCTTTATTGATCTGTAATGCTGAGTGGAGTGTGTAATTCCGGAAAGATGGATAACAATATTACTAATGGTGAAAACCTTCACTCTCTTTTAATTATGTAGAAAATGTTTAGAAATATTTAGAATAAAAAAAACCAAATTTAACAAAAAGAAATTGAATGGATATCATTCTATAAGCCTATATTATACAATGGTAAAAACAAACAAATAATATATTATATTCAACATAAACTTCAAACATTAAATTTTAGTAAATATTCATATAAAAAATTAAAAACAATTTCATTTATTCTTAAAATAAATAATATTCTTTAATATAATTACTATATTTTAAATTAAAAAAATGTCATTTTAATTAAAATCATATTTCAATTTTCTATGTTGTTTTAATTCATAGATATATGTTTTTTCAATATGATTATGATTGTGTCATTCACTAAGTGAATGATGTGTTTGCCCAAAAGAAATGATAATAGGCTTTATCTATATATCATCCTATAATGATATATATGCTTTGTACCTTATGTACTTGAATAATTATATAAGATGGATTAAAATATAATTCTATATGGTGAAATTAGTTGTATGTGATTATGTTTTATTTACATCTACTATTTATCATTGTACCATTCTAACTATCTATTAGTATTGGTGATGGGCTATAACTAGTGTTTAATTTCTACAAATCACTAATTATTCATTATATATGCAAGTAGATAATTTATTAATATAATTTAGAGACTCAAATGAGTTAAAAGAACAATCTTGTTAAGTAAATTATTAAAATATTATTTAATATGAAAATTTTAATTATTCAAATGCTAGTTGAAAGATTTATAATTAAAAATTCAACTATTCTTATACATATTTCTAGAGACTAATCATTGATTAAGATAAACTTTTGTTAAAGTAATTTTACATAAGATTTTAAAATTCTCTTCTTTTTAAAATTGTTACAAAAATTTTCAATTTTTATTAATAAACCTTCTCACTCAAATTATTGTCCAAAGTTTCAAACCTTCTTACGCAAAAACTTTGCAAAATTGTTTTTAAAAAATTTGAAAATAACCAAAACCAAATTCAATTAAAAAAAATTAAATAAATATTATTATAAAAACCTATTTTGCAATGCTCAAAATATGTATCCATAAAAATTATAAATTAAAAAAAAAATTACTTTATATTTGACATAAACTTACAAATATTAAATTTAATTAAATATTTTTTTTATAATAATTAAAATTAAAATAAATTATAAAAAAATTAAAAATAATATATTATTTTAAAAATAAACAATATTTTTAACATAAATTATATATATCTTTTGCGACCATAGATATCAGCTGGATTAAACGTATATTTCAGCTCTCTATATTACTTTCATCCATATATATTGCAAGAAGTTTTTGTACTCATCTTCATCTATATATAGCACGTTGTTATATTTGTTTTTTGATATTTCAAAAGGATATGTTATCGAAAAGAAACAAGTAAAATATCTATATCTATATCTATATATATAGATAATATACACATTACATATTTAGGATTATATGTTCTTTCAAATGAAAGAAATAAAAATATTATAAATTATTTATTTGAAATTAATTTGAAGCAAATACTAAGGTTGTCGAAGGCGGTTGGATGGTAAAGTTGTTCTTACAACAAAGATCAGGTCTTGTGCTTAAACCCGAGCAATGATGTGGTCTAGTCGCAGAAAGATTAACTAGGCTAAGCTTACTTACCTTCTCCCCCGAATAGGGTGATAGTGTCGCCCAGGTGTCAAATGGAAAGAACCGATGACAACCAACATGACACCAACCATGTGACAGGCGTGTGACCTTCCCTCCCTCCTGCGCCATGCATTTAACACAACTTCATTACAACCAAAGCGTCATTACTCCTAGTGCGCCCTGCTCTGGCCTCCCGTCCCCTCGATGGATCAATTCGATGGATCAGTCTTTACTCTACTCGTGTGTGTCCTCTTCCACCAACGATATTCACACCATGAATCTCACCATCCTTGCTCGTAGCTCTATTCTCTTCTGTCCAAGTCCTCCAGCAGAGTGCGTTCTCCCCCATTGCTCCTTGGCTTCCTTAGCTTTCTCCCTGTGCTTGCTCTCCCTTGCCACACCTCAGTCATGTCGAGACAGCGAGGGAAATCCAAACGCGGCTCGGCTTGGCAATCCGCCCCTTGCCTGCCCCTACACCCTCTCACAGTTCATCACCCTCCTCGCCAGCCTCCTCGACACAGTCTGGCCATAGCCTCAGCAGACTTTCGCCCCTCTCCTCGCCCTATGCATGCAGGATCGAATGGTTCGATCTCCTGGGAAACTCTCTAGGTTTCAACCCATGGCCAATTTCAGACTTCGTCTCCTCTTCACAGCCATCTCTAGTCGTTCCTCTAAATTCTCCTACGAATTCAGCACATGATCCTTCGCCAATCCATTCGCCCCTGGTCCAAGCTCTGACTGAAGGTTTCTACGCCAACCATGGCCATCAACAAAAGCAGCCTCACTCCTACTCAGACTGTGCCTCCTGCACAAAGATACAAGAAGGCCTTGCAATCTTGCAAGGCCTGGTGTTCAAATTACGAAAGGATTTGGACGACCTTTATTTTCGTTTGGAAATCCTGGATGGGAAGGGGACTCAATTCTTGCAAATGCAGAGAGAAATGCAGAGAGAAAGAATAGATAGAAAGAATAGAATAATATATTGGAATGTATGAATAAGAGATTGTTAGAAGAGGTTACATACATCGTGTAATGCAATGGGAGATGGCTGAGCTAAATAGGCTAAAGCAAGACAAAAATAGAAAGTACAACTGTCCAGTACAACTGGCAGTGTACATTCAGACTGTTGAGGTTACATTATATTTAACACTCCCTCTTAAACTCAACAGTTACAATCATCAGCACTAACTATGCCTAAGTGTTGTCTCTGAAAATCAAAAACTGACTTTCCTAGTGGCTTTGTAAAGATATCAGCAAGCTGATCTCGAGAACCACAAAATTGTAGTGCAATATCCCCATTATTGACTAGCTCGCGTATGAAATGAAACCGAGTGTCAATGTGTTTACTTTTCTTGTGAAACACATGGTTCTTGGATAATGCAATTGCTGATGTATTGTCACAGAAAATAGGAGTCGGATCCTTTTCTGTTTGTGACATATCCCTCAATATTCTTCTCAGCCATATAGCTTGACATGAAGCTGAGGTAGCAGCTACATACTCTGCCTCTGCAGAAGATATTGATACAATTGGCTGCTTCTTTGATGCCCATGAAATCAGGTTCGTGCCCAGTTGAAAAACATATCCTGATGTGCTTTTCCTGTCATCTAGGCTGCCTGCAAAGTCACTGTCTGTGTAACCAGAAAGTTGATTACTATCAGATTTAGTGTACCATAAACCGAAATTGAGAGTTCCTGCAACATATCTCAAAATTCGTTTTGCCATTTTCCAATGCGAATCTTTTGGTGATTCCATGAATCTGGAAACAAGGCTGGCTGCATACATAATGTCAGGCCTAGTTGCTGTAAGATACAACAAACTCCCTACTAAACTTTTGTATAAAGTAGAGTCCACTATAGGACCTTCATCATTCTTGCTCAATTTTGTGCCTAATGGTATGGGGGGTTCTGTTGGATTGCATCCTTCCATGCGAAATCTTTTGATGATGTCTACTGCATACTTTTGCTGACAGACAAAAATGCCTTTGGCTGATTGATTAACCTCAATCCCTAAAAAATATTTCATTATGCCAAGATCTGTCATCTCAAACTCAGATTTCATGGCATGTTTAAAATCTGTTAACTCAAGATTTCCTGTGTAGATCATGTCATCAACATATAAACATACAATTAGAATTTTACCATGCTTATATGTTTTGGTGTAGAGAGTTGGCTCATTTTGACTTCTGCTGAAACCACTTTTGATCAGATAAGTGTCAATTCTGTTGTACCAAGCTCTTGGAGCTTGCTTTAAGCCATACAAGGCTTTCTTCAATCGATACACTTTGGCTGGGTGCTCTCGGACTTCAAATCCAGGTGGTTGATCGACATAAACTTCTTCTTCTAAGAAACCATTCAAGAATGCTGACTTGACATCCATCTGGTATACTTGCCATTTGTGTTGTGCTGCTATGGCCAATAGAGTTCTTACAGTGTCTAGTCTTGCTACTGGAGCAAAAGTTTCACCATAATCAGTACTTGGTTGTTGTGAGAATCCTTTGGCAACAAGTCTTGCCTTGTGTTCATTGAGTTTAGTTTTGTAAACCCACTTGACACCAATACTCTTCTTGTGTCTTGGCAAATCAACAAGATCCCATGTCTTGTTCTTCTCAATGGAGTCAATTTCTTGGTTCATGGCTTGAACCCAATGTGGCTCCTTAGCTGCTTCCTTAAAGGATGTAGGTTGACATGACATTAAAGCAAAAAGATTGTGTTGCTCAAAGTCATCCAACTGCTGATGGATTTCTCTCAAACTTCGAGTTCTCTGATTCCGTGGTTCAGAGAATGATGCTCTGCTAGAAGTTGAGCTATCCTGTGAGTGTTCAGGTTGTCTTTGTACTTGCAATCTTGGAAGAATATTTTGAGGTACTTGTTGTTCTGAATTTTCTGTGTTTTCAGAACTTGGCAGCAATGGATTTTGACTGTCCACTGGCTGATTTTCTAAATCATTCCAGAAGTGATTTTCCAGAAATTGTACATCTCTGTTGAGAATTAATTTCTTGGTGATGGGATTGTAAAGCCTGTAAGCTTTAGATGTTTCACTATAGCCAGTGAAAATGCATTTTTCACCTCTGTCATCAAGCTTCTTCCTTAATTCGGAAGGTATGTGAGCATATGCTATGCATCCAAATGTCCTTAGATGCGCTACATTGAGCTTTGTCCCACTCCATGCTTCTTGGGGAACTTTCATATTCAGACTTGTGGTTGGTGATCTATTCAGGAGATAAACTGAGCATGCGACTGCTTCAGCCCAAAAGGTATTTGACAAGTGTTTCTCTTTAAGAAGTGTTCTTGCCATATTCATTGTGGTATGATTTTTCCTTTCAGCCACTCCATTCTGTTGTGGAGTATACCTGGCTGTTGTTTGCATGATAATGCCTTGAGATTTGCAGAAATTTGCAAATTCTCTGGAGTGGTATTCTCCTCCTCCATCTGACCTGAGTGCTTTGATGTATTTCCCACTCTGTTTTTCAGCTTCTTCCTTGAATTCTTTGAATTTTGTAAATGTTTCAGACTTGTGTTTGAGAAAATAGATCCATATTTTTCTGCTGAAATCATCAATAAACGTTAGAAAGTAAAAACTACCACCTATTGACTCTGTTTGCATTGGTCCACATAGGTCAGTGTGAACAAGTTCAAGATGTTGTTTGGCTTGATTGGAAGACTGTGGAAAACTAGTTCTTTTGTGTTTTCCAAGTATGCAAGACTCACATGGTGGAATTTGCTCTTTAAAGATAGGTAGACCTTTGACCATGGAGTTTTTCTGAAGAAGACTTAGACTCTGAAATGGTAGATGTCCAAATCTTGTATGCCAAACCATTATTTCATTCAGGGTTGATGCACTCTGTGCATATGGTTGACTCAGATTTGCAGTTCTGAGGGTAAGGGGAAACATCCTATTTGGGGTCATATGGATTTCAGAAATCAATTTTCTACTTGGGAGTTTGTCATATATCTTACAAGATGTTCCCTCAAAAAGTACCTTATAGCCATGCTCAATGAGCTGTCCTACACTTAGCAAATTATGTTTTAAATCTGGAACATGATAGACATTGTATATGTCTTTCTTTACATTATGTTTAGTAAGAATAGGAACAGTTCCTTTTCCTTGAACTTTGACTAAATAATCATTTCCAAGTGTAATATCATATGAGATTGAAGAATTAATGCATGAAAGTAATTCTTTGTTACCTGTCATGTGATTGCTGCATCCACTGTCCAACAACCAAAGATCTTTAGGTTGATGTTCAGTCTTGTGGCATAAGAGAAACATACCTCCTGAGTTTTCTCCCGTGTGATTTGACACATGTGCTCTACCTGAGAACTGATCTGCTTGCTTCTTCCTGCATTCAGATTCATAGTGCCCATACTTTTTGCAGTAATAGCATTGTATGCTTGTTTTGTCATTTGATCTTCTCCCTCTACCTCTTTGAGGCTGGAAATTCTGATGTTGATTTTGTTGCTGATGTCTTTGACCTTGGAAATTTTGATTCGGATATTGTTTTCTATTACCTCCACTGGAGTGAGGGTAACTATGATTGCTCCCTCTTCCTTAGTGACCTCTGCTTTTTCCTCTGCCTCTCCCTCTACTGAAGGAGAATTGAGTTTTGAAAGCATTGGAGATTGACTCATCTGTGAGATGCAGTCTGGCTTCATGTGTCACCAGTGAACCTATTAGTTCATCTATTGAAAATATTGACAAGTCCTTGGATTCAAGGATTGCTGTTATAACCACCTCAAATTTCTTGGGTAGACTTCTGAGAGTTTTCTCAACAATTCGTTGATTAGTGATGGTTTCACCAATCAGTCCGATCTGGTTCACGATTCCCATGACTCTGGTCATGAACTGATCCACAGTTTTGGACTTTGTCATCCTTAGAGTCTCGAATTGCGTCCACAAGGCCTGCAATTTAACTGTTTTGACCCTGTCATTTCCTTGGTAGGAAGATTTAAGAATGTCCCAGGCCTGTTTGGAAGTACTAGTGCCTATGATTTTCGAGAAAATCGAATCATCCACAGAGTTTTGAATCCAAAATTTTGCTTTATTTTCTTTGTTCCTCAGTGTTGCCTGAGCAGTTCTCTGCGCATTTGTCATGGCAACGAGGGCGGCTGGATCTGGTTCCATATCTCCAAGATCCACTGGTTCCCAGCACTCTTGTGCTTGCAAGAACGACCTCATTTGAAGAGACCAGAACTCATAGTTCTTTCCCAGTAGAATTGGACCCTAAGTTGGTCCTAAGGTGCTAGACAACATATTTTTTTTTGAAAAAAAATTTCAGAGAAAAATAGAGGGAAATTTCGTATTTACCTCCGATCGTCGAAATGCCGATTTGCCGATGGCTGAAGGGAGCTTATCGGGCTTGAATTGGCCCTTAGTCTCCTTGCAATGTATCCACATGACTTACTGTTAAAGCGCTACAGGCTTTTCCGACCCTTTGCCTTTCAAATCGCCGAAATGCGAAAAATTGCCTTAGGACAATTTGACAGTCCAGATCTTGTATGATCTGACGACCCAGATCTTATCGGGATATCGCGAATCAGGATTTCGCGAGTTCTGATGTCGAGTTTTTCTGACTCCTCGATTCTCCAATCTCCGATTTTTCGATGGCATTGTCCTTTCGGGACTTTTCCCGATTGCTTCGATCTGCGACACACGTCCTCCTATGATGGACGGACCTGATCCCTTCTCGCGAAGTCGAGACTTCAAATGCACCAGACATCTCGTCGTTAGGATCCACGATTTTCTGAATCCCGTAATGCCGATGAACTCTGCTTTCGGGAAATTTTGCAAAAGCCTCGATCTTTGCCATGCATCCCAACAGATGGACGGCTCAGATCTGCATCGGGGATTTCACTATGGAGATTCCCGATCCCACGATTTTGATGAGATGACGTCAGCTGGGCCCCAGAACGGAGCTTACCTTCTGTCGGGATTTCGGACTTCGGAGTTCTGAAGTGCTCGTGTTTCTTGTCCTTAGGATTTGTGAAACGCCGAATCCCGATGTGTCGATGGGCTCTCTCCTTTTCGGGACTTTTCCCGAGTCCTTGGATTTACGCCACGCGTCCTTGAAAGATGGACGGTTCTGATTCAACCTCGGGATATCGCGGTTTGCGATGCTCTATTGACACAACTTCTCTATCAACTTGAAACCCCGAATGCCGAAACGCCGACGGTTTCCTCGATGTCCACCACGTGTCCAGTCAAATGGACGGCTGAGACTTTATCGCTATTTCGCGTATCGCGATTTCGCGATTTTCGAAGTCTTGTTACGACGGTCTTTCAAAACCGTGAACTCCGATATGTCGATGGAGTGATGGCTTGGATTTGCTGTCACCTGTCCTCTGAGATGGATGGCTCGCAAGTCCTCTTGGGATTTCGTGATATCGCGTATCGGAGTTTTTGGAGTGCAATCACCTTTACACTTCCAACTCCCGATTCCCGATTTTGCGATGAGATAAGATCGACGACTCATAATCTTTCTTGATCCAACGGTCCAGAATGACTCGTGATTTCGCAATTCACGAATTCTCACGGTAGTCTTCTGACCTTTATACCTGTGAGTCACGAAATGCCGAGATCTCGCCATGTGTCTCTTGATGGACGGTCCATATGATGTTGGGATTTTACGACTTCAGAAGTCAAAATCTCTCCTGTGCACTCCAGAGGACTAAACCTTGTGCACTTCTCTCTGATCCAACGGCTGTTGGTCCTTTGCGCAAGATCTGATGGCTGAAACTCTTTCGCCTTTTCCGCGCTCTCCTCGTCCCTTCTGGACTGGTTTCCCGCTCTGGATCCGTTCGCAGGACGAATATTACGGCCTCAGTGGCTGGTCTTTGCACCTGAGATGCGTTCTTTACACCTGTGGAAGAAAGATTCGTGAATCTTTCAAAGATTTGAAAGAAATACACGAGTTCTTCGTTTTCTGCTACAATCTTTGACAGATTTGAGCGAATTTCAAAAAACTTTAAACAATGTTGCCTTCTGCAACAATCTTTAATGATTTTGAACGTATTCTTCGAGTTCTTTAAACGTTCTTCCGTTCTGCAGCTCTTCTGCGTCAATCTTTGACGATTCTTGAAAAATTACAAGAATCTTTACTGTTTCTTCTTCTGCGTTCTCTTCGTCCTGGATCTTTCGAGCGTTCTATGCTCTGCTTCCTCCGCAAGCTTCTTACGACGATCTTTTAGAGAGTCTTACGGATAGCTCTCCAAGCCTTGTGAAAAATCTGTGTCGCGTGCTCTCAAGATCCGTGAAGCTCTGTACTGTGAGGATCGTGTTGCTCTCCGGACTGTGTGAAGAGGCTTACTGCTGAAGCTCTGATACCATGATAAATTGTGAAGTAAAGAGAAATGCAGAGAGAAAGAATAGAATAGTATATTGGAATGTATGAAGAAGAGATTGTTAGAAGAGGTTACATACATCGTGTAATGCAATGGGAGATGGCTGAGCTAAATAGGCTCAAGCAAGACAAAAATAGAAAGTACAACTGTCCAGTACAGCTGGCAGTGTACAGTCAAACTGTTGAGGTTACATTATATTTAACAAAAAACAGCCTCACTCCTACTCAAACTGTGCCTCCTGCACAAAGATACAAGAAGGCCTTGCAATCTTGCAAGGCCCGGTGTTCAAATTACGAAAGGATTTGGATGACCTTTATTTTCGTTTGGAAATCTTGGATGGGAAGGGGACTCAATTCTTGCAAATGCTTTCAGTCTTGCATGGATCGTGCCACCCCTCAAATGTGGAACCAAGTGCACCAGGGAACGAACAACCGATATTGGTACCAGCTACGCACAGACATCCAGAGGAGGAAGCAACAACAGACATGGCTCCAACGCTCAAGGCTACCTCCAGGGACGCATGGCCACGCTACAAGCCTACAACCTGATCTACACATGTGTCTCTCTGCATGTTCTGTTGGATGTTTAGATTACATTTTTCCACTTGTCGCTTTTAGTTATATTCTCTCTGGTTTGACTTATGTCAGTGTTAGCGGGAATAGTAAATCGGTTTCCTTCATGAAGCGATGTTACTTCTGTGGTTAGACGTTGTCTTATGACTAGTATTTTGATACATTGGTTCCAAAGCTGGTAGGTTGACTGAATTAGCGTTGTCTTATAACTGGTATTTTGATACATTGATTCCAAAGCTGGTAGGTTGGCTGAATTAGTTTCCCCACGAGACAATTTAATTTTTACAATATGGATTAAACTACTGATGCTGTAATTTTTTATTTTGAAAAGCTTTTTATAGAATCTTACTTACCAAAAAAAATTCAAGCAAATGATTACCACCAAAAGGAAAAGTTTCTTCAAATTATTGGCTTTCAAAATTTGATGATATATAAATGCCCTTATCATCTATTCTTCGTGATTTTTTTTTTTTTCTATTTTCATTTAAATGGCTTCCGACAAAACTCAAAATGTTGGAGGTTAACAAAACTAAAAGGACCTTCATATAAGATAGAAACAAGAAGCCCACGTTCTAACAAAACGCTGATTTCTGATGATTGACAAATGAAAACACAATGCAATACAGAATAATTTAAACGCTGCAACATCTTTCAAACCATATAACCGCCCTTTTACTTCACAATATCCACCTCCTCTGTTCCTGGCTGTCATGTTTTTGCCATGGACATTGCTATTATGTAACTGAAAAGAAAAAAACCCTAGAAACAAAAGAAGGGTCCAAACATGAAATATTCATTCTAGAAAGTTGACATCCTCTCTTCCAACTTAGAGTTCCTCTATTCAAGATCCTTGGCCTTCATTTCCAGCTTGTTCAAATAAGCCTTCTTCCTCTCTCTCTCACTTAATTAATGAGCAGACACTCTATTCCTCAACAATCTGCAACCGTTTTAGCAATTCAAAAAACCCATATATGTGAATCCCAAAGCAACCCAAAAAACATTAAAAGCCCAACAATCAATCAGTACCATGATTTAACTAAAAGACTACCTGAAAAATCATTAATTTACAACCTTCTTAGATGCGTATGTTCTTTATGGCGTAGTCTAGGATTCCGTTATGTCGTATGGTGTGTACAACCTACAGAGATTGTTGTCAAGACTTGAAAGAGAAGAGCTGCCATTGAAGCTTTGCTTGTCTGAGCTGCCATGTAAAATGTTGGTAGAGAAAATCACTGGTAGAAAATGCAGAGACCACTAGAAGGAACCAAACATGTCCACCGAATGTCAACGTAACCTGATGTTCAAAAGATTAATCCAGAATTGCTTCCAACAGATACTGCAATGCATTGTTCATTATTGATGTTCCATCCTCCTGCTGCTGTCCCGGGCTCCTACCATCACTTCGAACTAAACATACTGTTTTTGAAATAGGCTCGGGGACGAACGGAGGCGGTGCACTGCAGCGTTTAAATTTTGAATTTATGAAACTCAAACAGAGCATCCCATCACATTTATGATTTAGACAACCGTGCCAACTCAGCCATCCCGGCCTGGAATTTGACGTCCTGTAGGACGTTTTTTCTCTTTAAAACCATCCCCAGGCCTGGAATTTAACGTCCTGTAGGACGTTTTCGTTTTTTTTCTCTTTGAAACAGTGTTTGACAGATAAATTCGAAATCTATACGTTAAAAGTTACGGTCATCACAATTTTCAACAGTCAAATTACGATACAGTTAAATAGATTCCACACTCAAAATTAGTTAATTTTATTTACTTCATTTATCAAAATTAATCCATTTGTTATTTATCAAAATTTAACCCATAAATAAGTTGGAAAATTGTTACAGTGAATATTTTTGAGTGATAAAGGTATTGCATAAAGTAAAATTTGCATGTAATAATACACAATAAATAAGTTGGAGAATTGTTACAGTGAATATTTTTGAGTGATAAAGGTATTGCATACAGTAAAATTTGCATATAATAATAAAAAAATATTATGACAATGAAATTTACATATATTATAAAAAATTGATTTTCACAAATCATTATAACATTTAAAATAATATGCCATAAAAACAAAATAACTTTCAACAAATTTTCACTTTACAAATAACCTAAATTTGAAATTCCAACCCTGCCTCCATAAGACTGTTCTATTTACTCAAACATCAGCAAAGGAAGAGGGTGGTTTTAACAGAAACGAGGGTCACACAGAAAATGATTGCTATCTATTATGACTTTGGAATCACCCAAAATATTTAGTCTATTGATATCCCAGAGTTTTGCAAGTGTAAGTGTCACCTAGGCACCAAATAATTCCGCTTTGGTATTTGTACCCCTCCCAAATAACTTCCCGATAACTTGCAAGATACCAGATATATAAAATATGCAAAACAGAAATGAAATGCTAGAAATGACAGAATAACAGTAAAATATCCA
>CBVK0100020565.1:0-37473 GCA_900067695.1 Picea abies | reverse complement strand
GCATTCCTGCTGAACCGCTCTTCCGATCTCACTTAGTAATATTGGCATAGTTCACTATAAACCATCGTAAAAATTTATCTTTCCCCTGTAAACCTTGAAGTTGATGAATAATGCATGGGGGAGGCAATCGAAGTATTTCCTCAACCTTCAATGGATCTACCATGATCCCATTCTCAGAGACTAAAAATTCTAGAAGTCGACCTGACCTAATGCAAAATATGCATTTATGATGGTTCAAATGAATGAGATAATGGAAACATATTTCAAAAACTAGTCGAAGGTGTTTAGGGTGATCCACTCTGTTACATGAGTGAGCAGTGAGATCATCGAGATAGGCTTCAAATATGTGCTTGAGATCGTGAAATGTGAAGGTCATAGCTCATTGGAGGGTTTCTTTGGCGTTCTTAAGGCCCAAAAGCATCTTTTGATATGCGAAAGTAACCCAAGGGAAAATAAATGTCATCTTATGTTGGTTCTTGGGTTTAATTTGAATTTGGTTATACCCTGAAAATCCATCCATAAAATAAAAAATTTCTCTTCCTGCACATTCATCGAGAATATGATCAATGAAGGGTGTTGAGAAGTTGTCTTTGGGACAGGATTTATTCAGGTCATGAAAATCCATACATACGTGGATGGTTCCTTGTTTTTTATTCACCAGAATGGGATTGGATACCCATTCAGTCAAGGGAACCGGGTAGATAAAGAAACCATTAAGCTGCAGTTTTTCTACCTCTTCCTTAATAGTAGGGTCTTTCCTAGGATTGATAGCTCTAATTCATTGTCGAACAGGCTTAGCATCTGGGTAGTTTTTAATCTCATGTTTGAAAATCTGAGGGTTGATTCCTGGCATCTCTTCATATGACCAAGTGAACACATCATGAAATTATTTGAAGAGCTCGTTGTAGATCATAATTTCTTTTGGAGAACAATCTGCACCGATGTATACATTTTCAACCTTGCCAGGAATACAAGAGATATCGTTCGTGATGGTAGGAGAGATACTTGCCATGTTTCCTTTGGCATAAATGTCATGTGTATCAAGAAGAACTACGACGTTACTGACTATCTCTCTTAAGGTAGATATAAAATCATCTTGTTGGATTTTGGAAAGATTTGAGAGAAAATAAGAGCGATGATGCATATCATCCCATGGCCTGTCAAAGCCATTCATGGCCTCTATGATAGCTTCATCCGAAGGTAAAGTCTCATTGAGGAAATCATCTGAACAAGAGGATGAAGTGGCCCACACGGGCTCTAGGACATGATCCTCCTCATCCATCTGCGAGGTAACAAGATCCAAATCAATGGAAGCAGCTTGTTACACTATATCTGTTGTCGATAGTGGCATGTCCATTCTAGTATGTGACTGACCTTCACAAGACGTAGTCGAGGAAGGTAGGGTCCGAGGATTATTAAATACGAAGTGCAGAAAGGAACAAACCTCTTTAACAAAGAAGACCTACTAGACATGATCTATATATGATGAACCTGTGCCATGAATTCGAAGGTACCCATAATGGATGAATACATTCTGACATCTATATTCTCAGTTGTTGGCTGAGAATTGTCAATTATGGGGATCGATAGTCCAATAGATGCATTGGGGCTAGTGTACGGAAAATTCAACCGGTTGATCGTCAAGCTTCCCATCGTGATGAAATAAAAGAGTGTAGAAGAGAGATGATACAATTTCAATCATAGCATAATTCCAATTGAGTCCTACTAACAAGTTATAGTCAAGGAGTGCATCAAACACCTCAACATCCACCTCTACCATATTCCCACCTAAATGGACCGGGAAGGTAGGAATAATACTATGGGGGAGGAAGGAACAACCGTCAAAATCAGTCAACATGGTCATAGATTGAGAAAGGGTTGGAGATTTGAGGGCTTTCCAACAGACCAGGGACATCACACATGTTGAAATGACTTCATAAACAACAATACGTTTGATGGTATACTTTGAGTAAACCACGTGGATTTGGAATGCCACATGCTAAGGCAAGCGAGGCTTCACATCTGTGATGTCAAACTTAGTTACTTTAGAGCCACAAGGATCTAGAGCTGCTAACACATATAACAAGGCATTCCTCTGTGAAGGACACATCTGGATTACCTCCAAAACCGATATCGTACAAGGGGTTTGACCCAAATCCCCAACAATAGAGTAATTCTGGGTAGATGTAGCATTAATATTATGGGTAGAGTGCTTTATCACTCCTTTAGGAATACAAGGCAGGGACTCTAGTTTTTCGATCTATAAGGGCATCTCCGGAGGAGGGGGAGACTCTAGACCAGGTAGAGCTTGTGGAGAACTATAATCGTGGGACCGAGTGGCTACATTAACCTCATATTTAACCATATTGATGCATAAATAGTCACCATCTTGTGTCGGTGGGTTTTGACTCCCACTCACCGCATTTTCAACATTCGAGGAGATCGAGTCCATGTGATGATTATGTGGAAAAGGATTAATCAACACAATAGGCGGTAGAGATAAAAGCCTCGCAGCTTCCACGAGTTTGGGGCATAAGTGGGTAAGGTGATCATATGTACAAATATTGTAGGGAAACTTCACCTTCCACCTTTATTTCTTTCCCTCACCAACATTATTATTCGAATTCTAATTATTACCATTGTCCTTGGGTTTATTATTATTCTTCCCACCCCTGCGATTGTTACCACATCCTTTCTTTTTATTCCCTCTTGGTTGCTGGTTACTATTCGGGTTGGTCAATGATTGCACATAATGTACATTTGTCGAGTGAGTTGGAGTGGAGGAAACAGACGAAGCTATCCCTCCTACAGACTGGTTTAGAGACAACTCTTTCAAAAGGCTTGTCACTTATTTTTCAGATTTCACATTGGCAGAGCCTACAATGCCATCAGCATGAGGCCCGAGATTTTTTCTAGGGTCATAGTTTGACCTCGGTGCATCTGGAAGAATCTCGTATAACATCCTAGACTAAGCATATATGAGATATAACTGTTGGGATTTAAAAATCACTTCTTCCTCAGATGTAACCCCGGATGTAGAAACATCCTTCAAAATATAAGACTGTAGAGACTTAAGGAACCACTCTAGCAGGAATTTCGGGGGTATGTAGGCCCTGATTAATCTCTTCTTTCTACTACACTCTTGGATGTGATCCGAGATATGAGTGGATGTTTCCTGATAGAAGGCTGATAGAAGTTCTATGCCAATATCATAATGAACCGACAATTGGAAGTGGTTGAGGAAGACTAAAACCATCTGATTAAAATTTTTGTATGTCCCCCTCGGTAGCTCAAAATAACATTTCACGGAAACCCCTGTGAGGGTGCGTTGAAAAATTATTAACTGAATAGAATCATCATTAAGGGAGTTCAAATAGCACCAAAAGTGAAAATTACTGACGTGATCACCAGGATCCTCACCAGTTTTTCACTCGAATTTTGGAATATCCAAAGGAATATTGGTGGGAATGGGGGTCCATGTTGGATCATGACACACAGGATCATTCATTAACTTAAGAAATTATAGAAGATTGAGCATGGCCAGAAAAGGGAGACGGGGTTGCGACATCTGTCCCCAAGATCCCTGGAAAGATTGTTGTTGGGGAATCACAGCCCATCCAAGGTTCTGCTACGCACCACGACCCTATCCAGGATTGTAAGACCCTCCTCTGAAATGATTCACGAGGGGTTGGTTGGGCACCATTCTAGTAGGAATGTCATGATGAGGGCTGTAAAACATTCCCCTAGCCGAAGTGGCTCCAGGTTGCTTGTTTCCGAAGGTATGAGACTAACCTCCTCCAGGTGTGAATCCAAAGACTAAAGGTGGATTCGTCATGACAAATGTGTTGGCTAGAATCACTACATAGGAGGAAGGTGTAAAGGACATATTGTAAGAGACAACCTATCTGCTGGATTGGTTACTCCATCCATAAGCATTAGGACTAGGATTAGACCTGGGGTTAATAGGAGGAAGGCCTCCAACTATAGGATTCGTTTGTGGGACATGAGCACCACCAAACGAAAATGGAGTATGTGGAGGAGGCATGTTGCTAAGTCCAATACTAGTATTCAGACTAGACACTAGGATGGAGGATGAAAATTGCGATGTGAAATTCAGCATACCATAAGAAAAAGGGCTAGAGGCCATAGGCATGGACTTAGTATTGTAGCCCGACGAGTGACAAAGGAACACAAAAGGATTTGTGGATATAAGTTGAGTATTCACTATAGGATGGACATGAGTGATGATAGGAACCTTCGTCACTACAACCATTGTGGTTGAAGGTGTCGAAGGAGTACCATTAACTATAGTAGGTATGGGAGTTGAAGGACTCCCATTATATTTCTGACTCGATTCAGTACTCATCCTTGTATGATCACAAATCTAGTAAGTGGAGGTGTGTGTACCACATTTGATAACTTTACACCTTTTAGAAGGTAAAGAATCAAAATGCAGTGGTAATTGTAACAAGCGGTGAGACCTGTGGGGAAGCTGGTATGGCTCCACAATGACTCAAGACTCAATATATAAATAAAAAACCTAAGGCCAACTAGTAATCAAGGAGCACACCAAATAAAATAAACAAAAGGCCAATATGCACACAAACAGGATAAAGTGGTTGAAAGGGGCCTCCCTCCCTAAAGTAGATATGCCTCGCCCAAGAGGGGCCCGAGACTCCCTGTAATGATCGGAGGTGTTATCACATTAAATCGTCAAGGGTCATAGGTGAAATTTATGAGCACAGGCGAATAGGCGGGTGTTGTTTTCCACGACGGAGATCCCCTGTGCATTTTGATTTAGTGCCATCTCTAAACGCAGTTGGAAGGATTCCATAGTTGGCAGGTAGATAAAGATTTGGTGAGGGCCCTAAAATAGCTAGTGCGCCTAGATCGTAAACCATGATCATATCAATGACCACCAATAATTTTGGTGCCACAAGCTACATGGGCGTTAAAATCCAAAGGTGGGCCAAAATCCAAAACACGGTATTGTAGGGAGGCTACATGGCAGAAGATGGTGCATTTCGGGCCCAAACATAGTGTGGGTCCAAACCACTTTCAATGACCCCAAAATCATGTGCATGTATAATGTCATACCCAACAAAAACAAGTGGTCTCCCGCTAGTCATCCCGCCGCGCTCCGATTCCAAGGAGGATTCAATTAATGAACAAGGAATGATAGTTGAAACCTCAGCTAAGTCCATAAATAGAAAGCATGGAAGATATGGACAAGGAGACAAAATTGTCAGCCCAAGGTACCATGATGGACGATTTCTTATTGCAGGCCGATATTGATTTGAGCTTCCATATGACAGGAGGAAAGACGCACAGTTTGAAAGAAGGATGCACAGACAAAAATCCTTGGATGGGATGGTCATTGGCCAGATGACTCTCCTAGTAGTTGTTCACTGATCTGAGTATAAATAGATAAGTTCAAGATTTTTTTATGGTCGTCGAATGGTTGAGCATAGCTCCCTATTTTTGTAATATTTTGATACTAGATCTGTTCTCTAGTTATGTATGAGACTTGAGAATTTCTCATCAATATAAGTCATCTTCTTTCATCATCTTGATTACGGTGCTGAAACACTCGTGCATGGATGATCCAGACTCATTATTGTAGTTGTATTGTAATGGAGGTTTGATTATAATGCTATTGTGACCTATTTCAGTATTTCCTTTCATTGTTTTGTTTCATGTTATGCTGAAATCCTCATGCATGGATGATCCAAATGAGTTGTTGTAGTTGTATTGTAATGGAGGTTTTATTACAATATTTTTGTGATATATTTTAGTATCTTAAACTTGAGTTCAAGAGTGCTCTTGTGCCTGATCTTTTCTTCACCAAGGTGTTTGAAGGTCGGATGCTCATGGTAGAATTGTCCACCTTTCTCACTAAGTCTTCCTTTTTCTCACCTTTAGCCTTAAACCATTGACTGAAGTTAATGAGAACCTCATTTCCCTATGCATTTCTTGTCCAGTTTCCATGTTAAAACATTCTTGTACTGAGCTTTGTCCATTTGACCTCCACTCATATACCTACCTCCACAAACATTTTTATGGGTATTGGGCTGATACTCCTGCAATATGAGGGTGACTCTCAACACTAACATTCTTGGTGCCATTGTTTGGAAATAAATTGAAGACATTTCCCTGGGATTGAATGACAAAGAAATTTTGATTCGGAAGGTGCATCAGAAATCAGTACCTTGAATATTTCAACTTTCACCTAACGAATCTACTGTTTTAGTTGTGGCTCCTAAAGGAAGACACACGAGGTCCACTCCACAAATTCCTCTAGAAACACCTGAAGCTGACCCATAAAATATTATCAAGAAAGTAAAGACCTCTCAAGAAGGGCTTTCAGCTGCTGTACTAGGTGATTCTTGTAATTTACATGATTTTTCTTTTAAAACTCCAGTAGATGTATCTAATTCTCCTTTTGTACCATCTATTGGAGTTTCCATAATTTTAGATTTTGAAAGATTTCCTATTGAAATCCCCCCTTCTAGTATTCATTTATAAGGAGAAAATTTTGAAACCCTTGTTTCCCCTGATATTGCAAAGTGGTTTAGACCTAGGAGCTTAGAAGATTTTCCCACTTTGGTTTTTCCTACTCCCCCTCCTATTAAATTTGTTGTATCTAAAGAGGGGGAAACTTATTTTCCCTTGAACCCCATATCATTCTCCTCCAACAATCACTTGTTTCCCCTTTCCCATAGAAACACAACTGTAGTCCTACCTGTCCAAACTCCATCTCCCCCTTGTTCTCCTATAGTTTACATCCAAATGGAAGGTGCTAATCTTCCTAGAAACATGACGGATGCCATAGTGGTTGCTAGATATGACCCTCTTGTTTTAACTCATCCTATGAATGCTCTCTGAGTTGGAGACTACCTTAAGTGCATGCCCAAGTTCATAGGGGAAGAACACATAACTACAAAAGAACACCTTTCAACATTTTATAGTTATGCATATAATCTTAAAATTGAAAATGAAGATGTGTGGATGAGAGTTTTTGTACAGAGCCTTGATGGTGAGGATAGGAAATGGTTTAGGGGTTTGACTCCTAGATCTATTGTTGGGATTGAAGCTCCAGATGATTATGTCCTAAGGCATTGGTGGGATAAAAAGATTTTCTTTATTATATTACAGAATTTGGGTCACTTAAGAGGAAAGAGGAGAAATTTGTTTCATACTTCTCAAAAAGATTTAACAATATGTACAATAAGATTCCCACTGAAATAAAGCCTATATAAACCTCTGCCAATATCACTTATGCCAATGCTTCTTTTGACCCTGATTTTTGCCTCATGTTGAGAGAAAGAAGAGCTACCTCTTTAGCTCATATGCACGATGCAACCCTTGATGTAGAGTCTAATATATTGGTAGCTGACAAACTTAGGAGTAAATACGATAGAGATAGAAGAAAATGTAGGGTTGAAGCTTCAACCTATAATTCCTCTTTTGCCTACCCTCAAGTGGATGAGTTGAAAAAACTGGTAAAATCACTTTCTGCATAAATGGAGAAATTGAAATTTGAAGGAAAGCAGAGCTATATGAACCCCCAAAATGTTGATAATAGGGGTAATTTCAGAAGACCTAATAATTTCCCTCAGATCATCCAAAGAGATCAAATAAATAAGGATAGGGATGATAAAAAAATCCAATCCCCTCTCCAAAATAACATGGTTACTAATGAAGAAGGAGAGGAAGAAGATGTTGATCCTGAAATCCATTGTCTTGGTGACACCTCTTCATCTCCTCATTTAACCCAATATGAATATGAAGATTCTCTCATGGATAGCCAACTAAATGAGTTGAGAAAAGGGGAAAGGACCAGTGGAAATCCAAATAGATACAACCTAAGGTCCAAGAAGAAAGAGGGAAAGCCTGACATTCTTGACCAACCTACTAGAATAGAGAATCATGCTAAGGATGTGGTAGCTAGAAGCAAGGAAAAAGAGGCACAAGACCTCTAGGCATTATTTAATATCCCCACCCCAAAAGTTAAGGAGATTCTAAAGCCTCCCTCCCATTTTATATTTGAGAATGAGATTCAAAAGATTAAAATCCTTGTACCCTTTTTGGAGCTAGTTAAGAATGAGGATTTGAAAAGGTACCTTTCCAAAATGTTGCAGCCTAAACCTTCATCTTATCCCACAGATTTAGTCAACCTCCAAGATGAAAAACCAGTTGTCATACTAGGACCTTTGCTAGATTACAGGGATGACTCTTCCCCTCCTTTCTATACATCATTGAACATTCATGATAAAGTGATTCACAAATGCTTGATGGATTCAGGGGCATCTCATAACTTCATGCCTAAGACTGTCATGAGTGAGCTTGGGTTGGAGGTTACAAAAAAATACCATGACCTATACTCATTTGATTCTAGGAAGGTGAAGTATCTTAGGGTTATTAAAGACCTGGTTGTTTCCTCGTTCCAATTGCCAATGAAAAGTGTGGTCATGGATATTGTAGTGGCTAATATCCCCCTAACTTTGGGATGTTATTTTCTAGATATTGTATCAAAAGGATAGGGGGAACTTTGCAGATGGATAGGGGGAACTTTGCAGATGGATCTTTCATATGCCACCATTCCTATGTTTGGGGGTGAACACAGAAGGCTTTATAGGGAAGCACAACTAGCTTACATTATTAGTGATGAAGAAAATCCTACCAACCACCCTATTTTTGTAGTTGACACTAATTTAGAAACCAATATGTTACAACTCACTGATGATCCTAAAACACCTATTGAAATTATAAAGAATCCTATTACCTCTTATGAAGATCCTCCTCCCAATACCTCTATTTGGAAGAGGTTTTTTGATGGAGCCTCTTCTAGGGAGAGTGTTGGTGCTAGAGTAGTCTTTATTTTCCCAACCCAGGAGACCATATCTTTGTCTTACAAGATTGAATTTGAAACAAAAAATAATATGGAAGAATATCAAGCCCTTGTTTTAGGTTTGAGAGCTGCTAAAGATATGAATATTGAAGATCTAGTGGTGTTTGGAGATGCTGAGTTGATTGGTCATCAATTAAAAAAACTGTATCAAGCTAAGCACCCTAGGTTGAGGGCCTACAGAAATGAAGTATGGGATCTTGTTGATAGTTTCTTCTTGGCTTTTAATATCTCATTTGTTCCAAGAGAGGAGAATACTATGGCAGATTCCTTGGTTGTTTCAACAAGTAAGTTTAGAGTTCCTTTGCCCCCCAAACTCAAGTATGATGTGGACGTAAAGTATAGACCCTCTATTCCTAATAATGTCAAACATTGGAAGGTTTTTGAGGATGATCTTGAGATAAAAATATTTCTTGAGACTGTGGATGAATTTTATGCTTCACATATTGATCAAGATCGGGATATTGAAGAAAGCCCCCATGATGATATTTTCCTAAATAAAATTGTTGACCATCATATTGCTCAGTTGCCAAGTAACCATATTCCAAAAGGACTTGTCCCATTGGAGAGGTTGTTTTATAGGAATGATGTGGCTGTAAAGATTAAAGGTTCAACTGAAAATAATGATGTTACTGAATGCAATTTAGGAATAGAAGAGGATCCAAAGTATGTTAAATTGTCTAATAGTTTATCAAAGGAACAAAGGGCTGAGTATGTCAAGATTTTTAAAGAGTTTGTTGATGTGTTTTTCTGGAGCTATGAATATTTAATAACATATGACACCAACATCATTGAACATAATATCCCTTTGAAAGAGGAGACCAATCCTTTTAGGAAGAAACTTAGACAAATAAATCACATGCTGCTACCTATTATGGAAAAAGAAGTGAAAACGTTGTTGGATGCCTAGATCATCATTCCTTTGAGATATTCAAAATGGGTGGCTAACTTGGTGCCCGCGAGGAAGAAAAATGGGGAAATCAGGTTATGTGTTGATTTCAGGAATTTGAACAGAAGCTCCAAAAAAGATAACTACCCCTTTCCAAAGATGGAACACATTTTCCAGAGACTCACTGGTTCGTCTAGGATATCTATGATCGATGGATTCTCTGGCTACAATCAGATCTCTATCCTGCTTGATGATAGAGAGAAGAAAACCTTCAATACTCCTTGGGGCACATTCATGTATGATAAAATGCCTTTTGGATTGATGAATGCAGGAGAAACCTTCCAACGAGCCATGGACATTGCCTTTATTGGAGAGAAAGACAAATTTGTAGTCATCTATCTGGATGAAATTACAGTGTTTTCAAAATCTAACAAAGAGCATTTTCATCATTTGAAGAAGGTCTTCTTGAAGTGCATAAGGTTTGGTCTCTCTCTCAATCCTAAAAAATCTTTGTTTGTTATGAAGGAAGGTAAATTATTGGGGCACATTGTGTCAGCATAAGGGGTAAGAATTGATTCAAGCAGAGTAGAGGCCATCCAGACCTTATATTTTCCTAGATCTAAGAAGGAGGTTCAATATTTCTTGGGTAAGATCAATTTTCTAAGAAGGTTCATCTCTAAATTTGCTGAATTAGTGAAGTACATTACAACCATGATCAGAAAGGGAAATGAGGTGAAATGAAATTCTGAGGCCAGATAATCTTTTGATCAAATAAAAGAGGCTTTGAATGAATCACCTGTGCTCGTCAACCTTGACTATTCCAAGGAATTTCTGATATTTTCCTTTGCCTCATTTGACACATTGGTTGTTGTTTTTCTACAAAAAATGTAGAGGGGTTAGAACAACCTATTTCCTTTTTCAACAGAGCATTGAGGGATGTAGAAATGATATATGATATCGTGGAGAAGCAAACATATTCTTTGGTAAAATCCCTCAAGGATTTCAGAATATATGTTATGCATTCAAAGGTTGTTGCATATGTCCCTTCAACATCAGTAAAAGAGATATTGATCCAGCCTGACATAGATGGGAAGAGAAGCAAATGGATTGCTAAAATTTTGGAATTTGACATTGAAATGAAGCCCACTAAATTGGTGAAAGGCCAAGGTTTATCCAGGTTGTTGGCTAAATCAAATTGCAAAGCCTTGGGGGTTAATTTTATGAACATAAACTCAAAAAATCAATAAGATGAGATTGTTGATAGAGGCTCTCATGTCAGCCCCAGCTTGGCAGAATGCACTTGGTATAAATACATCATATATTTTATGTAGAAGTTGTGGATTTCTGATGGCTTGGACAAGAACAAGGTGAGAAATTTGAAACTCAAAGAAATCAAATATTGTCTCATTGATCAGGTTTTGTATAGGAAATATCCTCTAGTATTTCTTTTGAGGTGTCTGGATCCACTGGAGGCCCAAAGGGCCATAACTAACTTTCATGAAAGCATATGTGGGGGACATTATTTCTGGTGGAACACAAATTATAAGATCCTCAGAGCTGGGTATTTCTTGCCTAGATGTTTTACTGATGTTTGTGCAAATATTAGAGCTTGTGTCAAATGTGAAAAGTTTTATGGAAAGAAGCAACTCAAATATTTTCCTTTGAAACCAGTGGTGGTTTTTGGACCTTTTCAACAGTGGGGTCTTGACTTCATTGGAGAAATCCGCCCAACCTCAAGTGGTCAAAAGAGGTGGATTTTGACTACCATTGATTATTTCACCAAGTGAATAGAATCCATTTCTACAAGGAGTGCCTCCCATAAGGTAATCATTATCTTTCTTGAAGATATCATGTCCAGATTTGGTTGTCCAAACAAGATTGTTTCTGAAAATGTTGCCTCCTTCAAACCTGAACCATTGATCAAGTTACGTGAACAATATGAGATTACATTAGTCCATTCTACTCCTTAATACCCCTAGGGAAATGGTTTGGCATATTCCTCTAAGAAGAGCCTCATAAATATCATCAAGAAATTGTTAGAAGACAACAAGAAAGCATGGGATTCAAAGCTGAAATTTGCATTATGGGCTGACAGAGTTACAAAAAAGAGGTCACTTGGAATTTCCCCTTTTTAGCTTGTGTATGGGGTTGAGGCTATCTTTCCTACTCATCTTACCTTTCTTGTGGAAAAATTCCTCCAGGACTACCAAGGATAACCTAATGATATGGTCAGAAAGATACACCAGCTGGTAGAAGTACAACATGATAGGGAGTAGCTACTTGATAAAGCTTAGGACCATCAAAAGAAAATAAAACGAGCCTTTGACAAGAAGGTAAGCAAGGAATATTTTAGATGGGTGATCTAGTGATCAATTGGGATGCACTCAAGTAAGACAAATGCAAACATGGTAAACTTGAAGCCTTATGGATTGGTCCTTTCAAGATTTCTGAGGTATTTTCAAATAACACCTATAAATTGCAGAACTTAGAGGATTTCAAATTTTTTGGTGGCCCTATCAATGGGAACTTTCTGAAAAAATATTTTTCCTAAGCCATGATTGTCTTTCCATCCATTGTAATTACCACTTCCTCTTTTATTTATGTTTGAATAAGAGACTCCATGAACCAAAAGCGAAGGAACTGAAACTGGTTGTTCTTGGAAGCTCACAAGTAGCATGCCATCCCCTATGGAGCCAGTGTTATCACATTAAATCATCAAGGGTCATAGGTGATAGTAATGAGCACAGAAGAACAGGTGGGTGCAGTTTTTCATGACAGAGATCCCCTGTGCATTTCGATTTATTTCCATATCTAAACATAGTTGGAAGGATTCCATAGTTGGCAGGTGGATAAATATTTGGTGGGGCTGCTAAAATAGTTGGCGCACCCAAATCGCAGATCACGATCGTATCAATGACCACCAATAATTTCAATGCCACAAGTTGCATGGGTTTTAAAATCCAATGGCGGGCCAAAATCCAAACTGTGGTATTGTGGGGAGGCTACGTGGCAGAAGATGGTTCATTTTGGGCCTGGAAGCTGTATGGGTCCAAAACGCTTTCAACAGCCCCGAAATCATGTGTGTGTATAATTTCGTACCCAATAGAAATACATGGTCACCCTCTAGTCATCTAGACACACTCCATTCCCGAGGAGGATTCAGTTAATAAAAAAGAACTGGTAGTTGAAACCTTAGCTCAGTCCATAAATAGAAAGCATGGAAGCTATGGCCGAGGAGACAAAATTGTCAGCTCGAGGTACCACGATGGATGATTTGTTCTTGCAGGCCCATAATGATCTAAGCTTGTGCTTGACAGGAGGAAACATGCACAGTCTGACAGAAGGATGCACAGATGAAAAGCCTTGGATGGGATGGTCAGATGACTCTCCTAGTGGTTGTTCACTGATCTAATTATAAATAGATCAGTTCAATATTTTGTTATGGTCGTTGAATGGTTGAGAAGATCTCCCTATTTTTGTAATATTTTGATACCAGAGATGTTATTTGGTTCTGTATGAGACTTGAGACTTTCTCATTAATAGAAGTTATCTTCTTTCATCATCTTGTTTACTGTGCTGAAACACTCATGCATGGATGATCTAGATGAGTTGTTTTAGTTGTATTGTAATGGACGTTTGATTATAATGCTTTTGTGACCCATTGCAGTATTTCCTTTCATTGTCTTGTTTTCTCTTATGTTGAAATCCTCGTGCATGGATGATCCAAATGAGTTGTTGTAGTTGTATTGTAATGGAGGTTTGATTACAATACTGCTATGATATATTTCAGTATCTTAAAATTGAGTTCAAGAGTGCTCTTGTGCCTTCATTTTTATTCAACAAGCTTCTTGAAGGGTAGATTCTCATGGTATACTTATCCAAATTTCTCACTAAGTCTTTCTTTTGCTCACTTTTAGCCTTAAACCACTGACTGAAGTTAATGAGAACCTCATTTCCCTATGCATTTCTTGTCTAGTTTCCATGTTAAAACATTCTTGTACTGAGATTTGTCCAGTTGATCTCCACTCATAGACCTACCTCCACAAACATTTTTATGGGTACTGGTATTATCCTCCTGCAATCTGAGAGCGACTCTCAGCACTAACAGGAGGTATCAGAATCAGTTATAAGGGCCTTTATGGGTTTAATAACTAGTCGTTCAGATCCCCCTGAAGAGGTAATCCTCCATAAAGGATGTGTGTTTTCCGACCCTTATCTGACCTAGGGTACCTACAGAATAACCCCTGTAAGTAACCTATGTGGTACCTATGTCAAGCATCTAAGAAACCACGATATAACTGATGCATAGGTGAAGAGTCATAACTCAGGTCTACCATATGGGTAGGGTAACAAATCCTGAAACCTCGAAAGCACCACCTCTCATAGAGGTAAAGGTACTAGCAAGATCCCCATATATGAATATATCCCCAGAAATATATTTGACGCTAAGAAGGTATTGGGGGGATATCACCTCAAACAACGTCACACAACCTCGTACTTAAATCTAGTGTAAGCAGAGCCTCACGACATCACCAATTATACAACAGATTTCACCACTCCCTTAGTCAGACACATATGTTGATTTAATATCCTTGGAGAATTTTACTCACAAAATCCTATTCCAAGGCTCTAAATCCTAAGCTAGTTTGTGCACCCTTGAAAATAAAATCGTTTTTAATCAATTTTAAATTATCAGTGTTGCTTTTAGTGGCCTTGCTTACTCAAAAAATGTGTGGTCGTGAAACTAATGATGTTATGAATCAATAAGAAAAATAAATGAATATGAATAAAATACAAAGTCCTAAATTCAATTCTCAATAAATGATAAGCTTTTCAAATGCAATTTTCAAATTAGTTTTGCAATTCCAAACAAGATGCAATATTTCTATACATGTGCTAAGACAAATGATAAGGACCCAAAATATCAAATGCCAGCAATGCAAAAATGCTTAATATTTTTGTATTTTCAATACAAAATAATCAAAATGCAAGGACTGAACAACAACTTGATATAGAGATTCTTCTGTATGTAAACAAAGAAAAAAAAAGTAGGATATCAAGAATCAAACACCCAGCCCAAGATGCAAGGACAATCAATGAAAAGGATTATGAGAAAGGCACCTCCCAAAAATTCAACCAAAGAAAGGTTTCCTATCATTCTACAGGAACTTAACTGTCATAACAAAGAACCGAGAAGACTCAACAACCATCACAACTTACCCAAAAAACATCAAACTTAGAAACCAAACAAAAAAGGATGATGTATGTGATTGTTTAGGAGAAACCCATGTATATACGCCTCTTTCAGGACAACACGTGTATGTACACGACTGCTGGGAAAAAAACCCGTGTATATGTGTTAAAACACTGGTAGGCTAAGGATAAGGCTAAGAAACTCAGACTCAAAATGAACAGAGGCTGTCAAGCAATCAAATGATAAGAAACTCAATATAAATGAGAGAAATCAAAGGAGAAAAACACTCCAAACCCTGCAAAGAAGATTTTTTCCCCAGTATGGTCGCCAATTATGTTACAAGGAAAATATCTCTATGGCTAGGGGTAAACCACAATAGATGGAAATGACTGTAGAAATCAACTCTAATCTCAGATATGCTATATAAGAAAATATGATAATGATATAAGATAAATATCCTACCTTGTCCATACATTCGATCAAGTCCATTGTTGAGCACTTGACTCAAAGCAATTCACCTGCAACTTGTCCTCAACAACCAAGAAATGAAATCATATGGTGATAATGTATAAAGTTAGCACATTCAATAGAACAATCCATCAACATTCATAACAAATATGTCCATGGAATAACAATTCAAATATTTGCAAGAAGTTAATTGGATGAGAAAAGAGTATTTCCATTAAAATGTAATAAACAAAAGTGAATGAATTACAAACTTTCATGCCAACACAGTTCAGAACCGACAAACTAAGTCCCTTCTAGCTAGGCCTCCACCACTTCAATCCTCTACCAAAGGTAAGCTCATATAAGAGAGAAAATGAGGTTCTAAATCAAGTAGGGAAGAGCTTGGGGGATGAACAATGTGTTGATACTTAAAAGGAAAAAGGGATTCAGACTCAATATGAAGTGAATAATTTCTCTAGAGTAACTTTTCTCTCAAAGTTGAATTCTTCTCCTCTTTTCCATAGCTCGGATATGGCCCGTTTATAGCCTTCAAATGGAATTGAAGGGTCAAGTTAGAACGTTTACAGTATATGTAAGGTCAAGGATCATAGATCTCGTGACATGACATGGAAACCTGACACTATTTTTTAATTTTGGGCACAAAACCTGATTTACGCGGGATGTAGTGGTGCAACCTGTGTATATGCATGTTGTATAATAGTTATGTCGCATATATGTGGAAAAATTTTGTTTTTAGCTTTGGGATTTACAAAAAGGGACTTCAAGTCTGCATAGGGAAATGGAAAAAGGCCTTCTGAGCAACTTTTCATAGGTTGAGGAAAATCTTGCTATAACATTGGCCCTAATGGTCCTCCCCTTATTGACTTCAACACTTGTATTCTAGCATTCTGGATTAGAGGATTGTCTCCTTTGTATTCATCTTCACCATTGGTGACTTGGTTGTTTCTCACATTCTCGATTTCAACTTTTCATTGCATGTTTGAGACTCATACACTTGATAGCTCATTGATCTAGTTGCTTATACCATCATCTCGAACATGTGTGAGATGTAGCAGACCTTAAAATGGGTTTTCCCTTCAGGTAGTCCCCTACATGATATGACCTCATAAATCACTTATAGAGCTATGAACTCATCTATTTTTCTTTGGATACTAGGCCTATAAATACTCTCTCACCCTTGGGTGTTTGTGTACTTTTCCCTATTGACATCGACGCCTTCATTATAGGGGTTAGTCTTGTGTACCCTGGTAACTATACACCCCTTTGATGGGTTACCTTGGAACAAGATAAGATATTCCTCATTTATCTCAAACTTGGTAGGATATCATCTTATCAAATTCATCTCTTCATCACACCATGGATATTCATACATATATGTATGATCCAACCTCAGATGCAGTTCCTCATATTTTAGTGGTTGTGTCTCACCATTCTAAGATCCCTCTGGTTGAGCATTCCTTCAATGATCTCATGATAGATCTCTGGAGCCCAATTTTTGTTCACTATGGATTCTCAAGTTTCTTCCATCCCCTTCCTACAACTCAAGGGCATCGTTTATATGTACCTCTAATATTTCCATCCAGATGTATGTATATGGCACTGCTTATTTCATTTTGATGTTCTGTGGCCATGTTTTTCCAGCACCATATTGTACTCCAGGCCACTTGATTGTCTCACTATTGTATTGACGAGTTATCTCAATGATTTTGGGTATTCCTACCATGTCCCATTGAGATATGTACCTCACCACCTTGTGAATCTTTTGTTGATCGGTGATTTTCTGTAGTCTCTTCAGTGGTTGGTACTTTTTTTGAATGGAATCTTCTCCCTCTTCGGCTGACTCATTTATTCATAAAATAAAACTATAATGTATTTCATTCATATGATGTGATCCTAAAATAATATATTAGGGGTCATATGTTATCACCTAGCCTAAATTGTTAGGATAACAGAAATACACCACATATAGTATGTGTATCCCATGTCTACACACACGTTAACATAATTTTCCACTAAAATAACTTAGGAAACCACTTTTCCTAATGAAATTTACATTTAATTAAAGTTATAAAACACTTTTATTGATTTTTCCTCTTTAATTTATTCAAAAAAGGTAAAATTAAAAAGTAATGGTTAAAATTGACTCGCTCAAATAATCACATTTTATTATTTTGACCCTATCAAATATAATCACTATTTTTATACAAATTAAATAGATGCCCTCCATTTCCATATCCATCCATGATTGAAAGTAATGAATTTCTACCGAAATTCCCTTAAGAAAATTTGGCTACATTTCACCATCACTTTCAACCACCAAAGAGGTGAATCATAGCCTACAACCACACACTCATGAAATAAGAAGAATCCTCCCATAGAGAGTCCACTAGAGGATTCTGACCTTCAAAGGTTTTCTCCATAGGTTTATTAATATATTCTCTATTCATTGGGTATGAGATTTCATTTATTCTTTACATCTATTTTTTTCATGTATATTTTCTTTTGCATGCCTTTTACTCTTACTAAATAGCATAGATCTAGGAATATATTTATTTCATAAAAAACTAGGTTTTTCTGTTCTCTAACCCTTTTTCTCTGTAGCTTAGTTATAATCACAAAATTTGTGTATTTTCTCACCCTTACTGTAAAAACAAACCAACAATGATGATGCAGCCTATCACTTGTTTCCTTACTCTTTTAAAGGCAAAGCATCTACCTAGTATTACAAATTGGTTGTGGGTTATTTCCCTAGTTGGGAATATTTTGACACTACCTTCATGGAAAAGTTTGGTGATGGGAAGACTACCATGGCTCCCTTTTTACAATGATCAAGAAAATATGGAGCCAAAGGAGAGGATAAAATACTTCAATTAGAGATTCAATATTTTTCTAAACAAAATCCAAATAATGTCAAAGATGAAAAAAGATATATTGGTGGAGTTCTATTCCATTTCCATTCCACTATCTATTTCCATGTTCATAAAGAGAGAATGAAAATATATAGTTGTTGGTGCATTTAAATAACATTGTAAGGTTGAAAAGGAAATGGAAAGATTGAAATGAAATCTAGACTTGGGAGAAAAGAAGAATACTTTTGTTGAAAAAAAAGACAGTAGTATTGAAAAAACCCAATATCAAATCTAAATCTAATGATTCAAGCATATACATGGAAATTTTGGTTCAAATAATACAAGATATGTCAAATGAAATCATTGTCTTGCAAAAGAAATCAAGAGAAGATATATTAAGAAAAAAGACTTTCGAACATTTCCATAAGGAAACAATTGTTGCTAAATTACTGGAGATGTATACAGGGAACAACATAGTGGGATTAGAAGATGTAGTCATGTAACGTTTCTTCCATGTTAGACCATTTGGAGAAAACATGCAAAGGTTTCATAAATTTCATTGAATATATATTTAATGAAGGCACACAACAAACTTCAACCATTGAAGAGTTTGTAGGAGAACAAGAAGAAGAGGATAATGAATTAGCATTGACAATGGAATTATGGAGTATTATTCCTAATTATGAAACCTATATAGTGACCAAAAATTTGTCGTGGATATTCCACTACAACAATTCATCACAACAGATCTTGTATTATGCTAAAATATTTTATTATGCAGGTTTATTTCCTTAAATCTCATATTTATTATCACTATCATATTACTCAAATTTATGAAAATAATTGAAATACAAAAATGAAAGAACAAGAATGTGAACACACTATCCACAAAAATTAATACAAGATGTATCCCAAGAAACCTAAAATGGGAGAAAACACAACTAGAAAGTGAGGCCTATGCTCTTCTCTCTTTTCTTTAGTTATGAAAATGTGGATACAAATAAAATGACACTCACTATGGAGTTGCCTTTGACATTGTGGCCTAAATGGATGCTACAAAATCTTCTTCATCCTTTGTTATTCTCTCAAATCCCACTCTTGTATGCTTTTATCAACTATGGATGAAGTAGTAGCACAGCCACAAAATTATGGCTGGTAAACGCCGATAGGCTATATCATAAACCCTAATTATTTATAAACCTTAATTATCAATTATCAAAGATGTAAAATAAACAAAAATTCTAAAAAAAATGCATCACTACCCCTAATATGATACATCCATTATAACGCAGGCCATAAATTTAACGTAGGCCATGCTCCATAAAAAAATGAATGGCTACCCCTAATAGGATACGTCAGTTAAAAAATTTTAACACAGGCCATACCACTATTCATACTCTGTAAAAAAAAACCGAATGGATCACACTCCATAAGAAAACGAATCATTGTTAGTAATATGATACGTCCATTAAAAAAATTGAATGGATGCACAGTGATCACACTCTGTAAAAGATGAATGGTTACCACTAATCATACTCTGTTAAAAAAATTAATGGCTTCGCACAGATCACACTCTGTAAGAAAATGAATGGATGCTTTCTGATACATGATTGGTAATAAGGTTGAAGTAGTGCATGCTAATGATCTAAAACGTGGAAATCATATGAAATTACAGTAATTTTTTAATATGTTTAGGTAAATGTAAAAAAGTAAACAAGTTAAAGGATGTATTCATAAATGCACGCAAGTTATGAACAATAAATTATATTCATTGATTTGGGAGGACGACTAAGAATATGCCAATATCTTCAATTGCTAGCCATCAGATTAAGATTTAATATTAAAAGGTAATTAATTGTGCCCATTGTCAATAGGTGTACACCTATCGGCGTAACAATACTAAAATAATGGTCTCTTCCTAGCAAACCAATATTTAACATACTTTGACAATTGTCTAGGGTTAGTGTTTTTGCATGTCTCAAAACTCAATTAATGTTAAGGTTTTGGAACTTCTATAATATTCTTTAAAATACACATATGAATAGTTCCACAAGTTAGTAATGGGGGATGATGTGGCATCCACCCTATACAATGGTGGTCAACAAGGTTGTTCAACTTATGAGAGAGATAAATTTTTCATACGAACTGTTGGCCCTTGACCAAGTATTGGAGATCCTTGGTCAGGTTTGACCTATTTTGGGACTTTGACAGGCTGTCGAAGGCGGAGTGCAAGTCAAAGTGGAGATCGTGGGATATTGGCCCCTTGTTTAGGGATTTTTGGGTTTTGGTCTTATGTAACGGGTATGGGGATGTCATCCCATGGGTTTACCCATGTTGGGGCCATTTTGTAATGTATAAATAGATATCTAGGCGATCTAGGAAGCGACGAGTGTGCTAAGTGCAAGTGATAGTTGTAAATGCTTTGTGCATACTGTGTGAGGCTTGCAGGGCTAAGTGCAAGTGACTGTAAGAGACAGTGTAAAGGATTTGTGTTGTAACCTAACTCGAGGAGGGATGATCTGGTGGAGTGCACACAGATCTCATGTCCTATGTGGAGTAGGACCTTGTGGCTCTGTGCATGTATATGATTGACATAAGACAATAAAGAGAAGAAGAGTTGGTGGACGTATCCCCAGGCTGGAGGTGAACCACGTATATCTTGTGTTGTGGTTTCTTTGTGCATTATGGTTGTTTTATGGTTCATATGATTAATGCTTTGTGTAATTATGTATGCTTAGATGAATATGATAGCTAAGTGCCTAATGATGTGAATAAGATGCTATATCTGATCTATGTTGATGTTCTTAGTGCTTAAATGTGTTGAATCTTGTTGAATACTGCGTTGTGTTGTAATTAGGGTTTATCTGCACTGTAGAAAAAGGCTAATTACTAATGAATGACAACCACTAAGTGCTCTGTTAAGGAGATGTAATCATAGATCTGTGTCCCATCTAGGTTGAAGACATATGAGTCCTACAACCACCCCTGCCTATACCTTGGGTGAGACTTCATCTACTTTGCAAGTGTTGTCGAAAGGGCTGGTAGTTACGGTTTTGTTGGTGCGTTGTTGAAGAATTGAACCCTAGGTCTTCCCCTGTGCCAACAAATGGTTCTGTTTCTGGGTCCTGAACCTGTGATTGTTGGGAACTGGGGAAAAGAAAGAAATCTCTATGTGTAGATCTGTTTCTTTAGTGCGCATTACTCTACTTGACTTACGAAGTTATGTACTAAGGGAGGAGGTAGATCTGAAGAAATGAGGTAAGATCTGAAAGCCTTGTGCTCTGATAAAGGTAAAGTGAATTTTTTTTATTAAAGAGGTAAGATCTGAAAGGTTTATTCTTGTTAAAGGTAAGATAAGTGGAATTTTTTTCAAAATTATGGATCTACGTATGTTTGATATGAGTAGATCTGATAGAAATAATGAAAGATATGTTATTCCTATGCATGGAAAGAATGTTTGGACTAACAAATGGATATAGGATCCTAGGAAGAATTTTTTGTAGGTTAGCCACCATGATCCTAGTGCACAGTACAAGAAAGGTTGGGGATCATTTAAGAGAAAGAGAGGATTAACTCATTGTTACAGTTGTAGAAGACCGAGACACCTTGCTAAGGAATGCCCTGGTAGAAGACCTAGTTGTCTTTGTTGTAAAGTTATGGACAATGACGTTCTGGATTTCCCTAGAATGATTTCTAAGGTTCAAAGAATGAATATGAGATAAGAAAACCCCGAGGAAGGCCAAGAAACTGAGACCATGGAAGAACCCTAGAAAGAATCAGAGACTATATTACTACAAATGAAAGAAACCCCGAATGATCACAGAGATATCAACTTATCAGAGATATTCAAAGAGAAAGAGTGCATAGAAACAAGAATAGGAGACTTCAACATAGACTGTGTTCTGGATACAGAAACACAGGTGAATATCATGACAGAGAGAACTTGGGAAATTTTAGGAAATCCTTCTATGATTCCTTCATTGGGAGGAATAGGATTATTTAGAGGAAAGAGGATAACCTTATGTGGAATACTTACCCAGACACCTATGAGTGCTCATGACTCTTCGACAAAAGAATAATTTCAGGTTGTTAAATTTATTGAGAACAACGCCCCATTTGCTATGTTACTAAGACAAACCTAGATTGCGAAAGATCAGACCCGAAGAAAAGAGGAGGAAGCTCTAGAAAAAAAAGAGGAAGAACTAAGAGACTTCATGGCTAAGAGAATAGCACACTTACTAGAAGAACAAGAAAACTAGTCGAAGCTACTAAAGACTAGAAATCTGGATGTCAAAGTTGAAAGAGCACAAGAAGATTTGAAATACCTGTCTGTACAAGAGAGTAGAGAACCTACCCTAGACAAAGAAGAAGTATTGCCCTTGAACCCTAGTAAATACCATCACCATCATGAAGTTACTATGCCAAGAGGAGATAAGAATCATAATGGAAAGAGGAATACCGAGACACAGATCATAGGGAAGAAGGCTAGAAAGATCAACAAGAAGAAAGAAAATTTAGAGAAATTACAGAAAGTTCCAGAGAAGACTTCGTAGAAGGAAGGTCTCTAGAATTTGAACTTTGTCGGAATATCAGAGCAAATAATATTGGAACTTCACCATTCTGGAGTGATATGACTGTTGGAGGCATTCTAACTGTTAGATTGACATTTCCAAATGGTTAGAACAACAATTATGATCAAAAATATCACCATCATACCGTTGGGACCGCGTCGTAATGGACAAAACTGCATTGATGAAGGCCTCTTTTCTATTGGAGGGATCCATTACATCGTTTTCTAATTATTCTGTTGACTGTTGTGCCGATAACACTTTTGCAAATTGTATCTGAGCCAACGAGAGAACTTATTGTTACTATGCTATGCTTATTGAGACTTCGCCACCTGCTCTGTTGCATTGAACATTTGTTCATTGACCTGAGTTATCCGATTTCGAGTGTGCATGTCAGATGAAATCAATGCCATAGAAAAGTCTATCGTAGAAGTTATAACCGACCTTATTATTGAGAAGGTGATGTCTATCAGAATTTGAGCTTCATCGACAAGAGGAGTGCAAGCCTCCTCATCGACTGCTTGCGGATCCGGACCATCATGAGCTGCAGATGAGAAAAGAAACAAGCATTGAGATGACATGGAAAATGAAAAGTTAATCCCATCCATCCTTCATGAATACATACCGCCTCTGGTGGGAACGGTGAATCATGACAGTGTTCCCAGGGACTTTGACTACACCTTGGTCACTGCGTACCTCCCGAAGGTGATACGCACAGGCAAGCCTCAGCTGGATAAGATCATGACACTAAAGATCAGCGACTTAAACCTAGGGGATCACAAGAACTTCAACATGCTTTCCCCTCATAGGTATTTGACTAGGAAGAAGGGGAATAAGTCGATTATAATCCCCCAACCATGGACTATGGACCTCACACAGTCCATTATTCTGAACGTGATAAAAATACCCCATTTTGGAAGGAACCAAGAGGTTAACGTGTGTGTTAAGCTCCTTCTGTCAAGCTTCCATGGTGGCTACTTGTGGCTAGACAGACACATCACCATCGACCTAGCGCTGATCCATCAGATCATTAGATCTAGCATATCCATCAGATCATTAGATCTAGCATGCAAGGACCAGACCCGCAAGACTTTTACCTAGGGAATGTTGCAGACCGCACCCTGGTGCAAAAGATTAAAGATACATACATCAATGTGGAGAAGGGGAAGCGAGGAAACAAGATAGCATCCATCCATAATGGTGTGGTGCACCTTGATTTCCAATTGATTGTTGGTAAGCTAGTCTGGAAGAACAGACCCACGCAGGTCACAGGGTTTTTTGTTGACCTCACAGGGAAACGCGTGGAGAGGCTACAAATGAACTGGGAAAAGTACTTAGTGAACCAGTTAGACCAAGACTGTCATGAATCTTAGTATCAAAGATATGAGTTCCATTTTAGTTGGATGTTGATCCCCATCACATTCATAGCTTGGGAGATGTTGGAAGGTGTTACCTTCCCTGAAATAGATCCATCTGAACCATTAGCAGTGAAGTTCACTTTTCTCTCATATTCGAGTGATATGGGAAAACAATGGCAGTCAAACTTGGTGTTCTACACCTAATACCTGCATTTAAAGAGAGCTATTGAGGTTTTCCCTCATATAACATTGAACATCCTACATAGGTTTAGGCCATTTGTGAAGTTCCATGCAAACAAACATTTTATCTACATCACTGCGCACGGAGATGAACACAAAGAAGTACTATAGAGTTATTACAAAATCAAAGAGGAGGACCTAGAAGAAATAACTAAGGAATGTCATGTAGAGCTCCTTATCCCTGTTGACCCCACAAAACTGTCTGATCCCTAACTAATCAGAAGCCCAGTGGTCACTCGTGAAAGGAATGATACACCTGGAATTAGCAGAGGGAAGAAGACAGAAGAGGTCTAGCAACTGAGCAGTGCATCAGAAGAAACTGCTTCAGAATCACCTAGAGGAGGAGGTTATGATGAAGTAGATAAAGAAGAGAACAATGGAAAAGAAGATCAACAGAAGCAAGGTGAAGTAACATCGCCACAAAATCCCCTGGTTGGTGCAGAGCCATCTAACAAAAGAAAGGTTTCTCCCATGAAACCCACATCATGGAAGAAGTCAAAAGATAGCAAGACCAAGCTGCAAAATGTTCTCATGCTCGATGACTTTGACTTCATCATCACAGTTGTATCAGATGCCTCAGAAGATCTTTTGTAGAGAAATGAAGATAAGAAAGAGACCATGTATGAAATATTTAAAGAAGATCCGTGAGGGGTACAATAAGCCCCTCACTCCAGCCACACAGTGTCCACTCCTCCCCCACCATTAGAAGAAACAGATTTGGGAGATGAACCTACCCAAATTCACAAACTAGTTGATGAAACTGAAGCTTTCCTTCGTCGTGCACAGGAAGAAACAGAACAAGCCATAGTGGCCTTGAATCAAGCACAAGAGGAAGTGATAGAGCAATGTCGAGTTGCGCAACAGGAGAAGGACGACCTCCAAGAAAATTTCGAAGAGGAGAAAGCGTAAATCTAGCATGAGAAAGAATAGCTTCTCGTGGAGCAGGTTGGAGTAAAATAAGAAGTTATCAGATCACTTCACTCTATGAAGGGATTAGAGAAAAAGGAGGAAGACCTAGTGGAGCATCAAGAAGCACAGCTTGCTGAAGCCATCCAACAGCTTCAATAGAGAATAAGATAACTAGAGCTACAAACAATACCAAGTACTCTGTAGGACGTGTGAGATGAAAGAGAAGCCATTTCCCGAAGCATATTTGAGAGGATCAGAGCATTAGCTTTGGACTGTAAACAACTTAGTAGTAGAAGTGCGTAGACTTATGAGTGACTTACCGAGGACCCTAAAATGAAGACACTGGAGTCATAACTCCAGGAGGTAAAACACTGAGTGGAAACAGTACAAGTGTAGTTGAAGCTCCTGTCACTAGTTGAAAGAATGAAAAAAATCCCAGGAATAGTGCACCGCTCAGCAAGAGGTCCACACCATACAGAGAAAATTCATGGAAGTGACTCAGAGGCTCCAACCAGTCCAAGACGTCGCTTTCCAACTATTTGAATAGATTGAAGGCCAAGGTGCATAGTTGGAACAAGTAGTCACTTCATTAGAACAATGCATAGAGGGACCTGTGAACAAGGCAGTTATTCAAGAGTTCACCGAGTAGGAGACCTTGGCAAAATAACAGGTCAAAGAAGCTTGAGCCAAGATTGAGGCTTTTAAGGTGGAGCTACCCCGATCAAAGTAACTCGGGATGACTCACAGGTGATTGCTAGGGGCCTGTTGGTCCTTGACCAAGTTTTGGAGATCCTTGGTCAGGTTTGACCTATTTTGGGACTTCAACAGGCTATCGAAGGCAGAGCGCAAGTCGAAGAGGAGATCATGGGATATTGACCCCTTGTTTAGGGATTTTTGGGTTTTGGGCTTATGTAACGGGTATGGGGATTTCAGCCCATGGGTTTACCGATGTTGGGCCCATTTTGTAATGTATAAATAGATATTTAGGTGATGTAGGAAGCGACAAATGTGATAAGTGCAAGTGATAGTTGTAAATTCTTTGTGCATATTGTGTGAGGCTTGCAAGGCTAAGTGAAAGTGACTATGTAAAGGATTTTTTCTATAACCTAACTCAAGGAGGAAGGATTTGGTAGAGTGCAAGCAGATATCCTATCATATTTGGAGTAGGACCTTCTGGCTTTGTGCATGTAGATGATTGACATAAGACAATAAAGAGAAGAAGAGTTGGTGGATGTAGCCCCAGGCTGGGGGTGAACCACATATATCCTATGTTGTGGTTGCTTTGTGCATTATGGTTTTTTTATGGTTCATATGATTAATTCTTAGTGCAATGATGTATGCTTAGATGAATATGATATCTTAGTTCCTAATGATGTGAATAAGATGCTAGATTTGATCTATGTTTATGTGCTTAGTGCTTGAATGTGTTGAATCTTGTTGAATACCGCGTTGTGATGTAATTAGGGTTTATCTGCACTGTAGACAAAGGATAAGTACTAATGAATGACAACATCTAAATGCTCTATTAAGGAACTGTAATCACAAGTCTGTTTCCTAGCTAGGTTGCAGACATAGGAATCCTGCAACCACCCCTGCCTCTACCTTGGGTACGACTTCATCTGTTTCGCAGGTGTTGCCGAAAGGGCCGGTAGTTAGGGTTTTGTTGGTGTGTTTTTGAAGCGTTGAACCCTAGGTGTGCCCCTGTGCCAACAAATGGTTCTGTTGCTGGGACCTGAAAATGTGATTGTTGGGAACTAAGGAAAAGAAAGAAAGATCTGTGCGTAGATATGTTTCTTTAGTTTGCAGTACTCTACTTGAATTATGAAGTTCTGTATTAAGGGAGGAGACAGATCTGAAGAAAAGAGGGAAGATCTGAAATTCTTGTGCTCTGATAAAGGTAAAGTGAATTTTTTTTATTAAAGAGGTAAGATCGGAAAGATTTGTGCTTGTTAAAGGTAAGATAAGTGGAAATGTTTTCAAAAGTATGTATCTAGGTATGTTTGATATGAGTAGATCTGATAGAAATAATGAAAGATATGTTATTCCTATGCATAGAAAGAATGTTTGGACTAACAAATGGATGCAGGATCCTAGGAAGAATTTTCTGCAGGTTAGCCACCATGATCCTAGTGTGTAGTACAAGAAAGGTTGGGGATCATTTAAGAGAAAGAGAGGATTAAATCTTTGTTACAGTTGCAAAGGACTGGAACACCTTGCTAAGGAATGCCCTGGTATAAGACCTAGTTGTGTTTGTTGCAAATATATGGACCATGACATTCTAGATTTCCCCAGAATGATTGCTAAGGATGAATGAATGAATATGAGACAAGAAAACCCTGAGGAAGGTCAAGAAACTGAGACCGTGGAAGAACCCCAGAAAGAATCAAAGACTGTATTAATATAAATGAAAGAAACCCTGAATGATCACAGAGATATCAACTTATCAGAGACCCTCAAAGAGAAAGAGTGCATAGAAACAAGAATAGGAGACTTCGACATAAATTGTGTTCTGGATACGGAAACACAAGTGAATATTATGATAGAGAGAACTTGGGAAATTTTAGGAAAGCCTTATATGATTCCTTCATTGGGAGGAATATGATTATTTAGAGTAACCTATGTGGAAGACTTACCCAGACACCTATGAGTGCTCGTGGCACTTCGACAAAAGAAGAATTTGAGGTTGTCAAATTTATTGAGAACAACTCCCCATTTTCTATGTTATTAGGAAAAACCTGGATTGAGAAATATCAGACCCAAAGAAAAGAGGAGAAATCTCTAGAAAATAAAAAGAAATAACTAAGAGACTTCATGGCTAAGAGAATAGCACACTTATTGGAAGAACAAGAAAACCAGTCGAAGCTACTAAGGACCAGAAATATGGATGTTGAAGTTGAAAGAACATAAGAAGATTTGAAACACCTGTATGTACAAGAGAATAGAGCACCTACCCCAGACAGAAAAGAATTATTTCCCTTGAACCCTAGTAAAGACCATCACCAACGCAAAGTTACTATGCCAAGAGGAGATAATAATCAAAATGGAAAGAGGAATACTAAGACGCATATCACAGGGAAGAAGGATAGAAAGCTCAGCAAGAAGAAAGAAAAGTTAGAGAAATTACAGGAAGTTCCAGAGAATACTTCTCAGAAGGAAGGCCTCTAGAATTTGAACTTCACTAGAATATCAAAGTAGCTCAGATTGGCACTTCTCCATGGTAGAGTGATATGACCATTGAAGGCATTATAATCATTAGATTGAAGTTCCTGAATGGTTAGAACAACAATTATGATCAGAAAGCTCGCCATCAGACCATTGGGACTGCACTGTAAAAGACATAACTGCATTGATGAAGGCCTCTTGTCCCTTGGAGGGATACGTTACATCACTGTCTACTTATTCTGTCCACTGTTGCACTGATAACACTTTCACGAATTGTATCCGAGCCAACAAGAGAACTTTTTGTTACTGTGTTGTTCTTACTGAGACTTCGCCACTTGTTTTATTGCATTGAACATTTGTTCATCGACCTGAGTTATCCAATATCGAGCGTGCATGTCGGATGAACTCAGTACCATAGAAAAGTTTATCAAAGAATTTCTAATTGACCTTATGACTGAGAAGGTGATGTTTTTCAAAATTCAAGCTTCATCAACGAGAGGAGTGAAAGCCTCCCCTTCGACTGCTCGTGGATCTAGACCATACCGAGCTGCAGATGAGAATAGAAACAAGCATCGAGATGACTTGTAAAATGTGAATTTAATCCCATCCATCCTACCTGACTACATCTCGCCTCTAGACGACATGATGAATCATGACAATGTCATCAGGGACTTTGACTACACATTGGTGACGACTGTTGGAGCTGCCTTTTCGACTAGTTTAAGTGTGATTCTTACAATCAAAGGTTGTCCATTTAAGTTGCCTTTTACTTTGTGACCTTTACTCATTGAAAATCTCATTAGTCCAAATATGCAAAGTGGCGATGGTTTTTGTACTTCTAATACCATTTCCTTTTAACCATGAATGATATTTTTCACTTTTCTTTACCTCGGGATATCGTGTTTCGGGAGTTACAAGTCACACTGTTTCTAAGCCCTGATGCACAAAGTCACAAAATAACCTTGAAATATTACCCAGGTTAGCACTGAGAGTAAATTTCCCTAAACCTTAGTTAAGCACTGTCGGTATTTCGCATCTTGGCGTTCGCCCTCCCCAAAAGTCTTACCGTCATAACTCTGATAGGTGAAATCGTGAGACATTCACACAAGTTACCTGAGTTAGTGTTAGGGGTGAATAGTTTTTAACCATAGTTAAACTTTGTCAGGATTTCATGACTCGACATACACTTCTCCCAAAATCTATACCTTCGAAGCCCTGAATCGCGAAGTCACGATATTACTTAAATACAAATTAATTAAACACTTAATCTGGTTTACCTTCTGGCTTAACTAGATCACATCATCACAATCTCATAATTTGACAACTCGGCATATGCTCCTCCCGAGAACTATACCTTCGAAGACCTGAGTCACGAAGTCGCGATATTAACTAACATGATTAATCAAATGCTTAATCCAGATTACATTTTCTCTTAACTAGATCACGTCATCGCGATCTTGGGTTTTAGGGGCTCGAAAGGTTAGAGTGAAAACTCCTAATATGACGAATGCCGAAAGGTTGATTAAAGTTTAAGAAAACATAAATTAAAGAAACTAAGCTAGCTTAATCAGTGTTTAATATAAATAATAGTTTGCACAATCTACAAGGTAAATTTAAATCTTCCTTGCGCCAACTTGTGTCACGAACCGTCGAAATTTATGGCATTAGTTGGAAATGAGGTGAAGCAACAAGTAAGGGCATGGATTTTATTGCTAAATATGTCTCTAAAAATGATTTGACTGTTCTGTTCATAAGGATGTCGAGGTTTTAAATGGTCGAAGATATAGATCTCTTTCTTTCATGTCATAAAGCTCATTTATATTTTGCATAGAGAAGCTTTTCTCAGCAAACTAATTTATGTATGTATACACATTTTTATTACAAGAGTGCTAAGTCACAATCCTCTGTCATGGCCCCATGAAAAGCGTCCAAGGTAAGTGCTAAGATTTCAGGACAAGGCTCAGATAATGTTTCTGATACTTCACCATGAAGTGTTGATTCTGTTAGAACCTGGTCATACATCTCCGAGGTTCTACAGTCCGAATTGGTGAACTATTCAGATGATTCCAGTGATAATGAGAAGGATGACTTGGCCACCAAATACAAGATCATCGTCAAAGCATAGATGCATAAAGTAGTGGCCAGGCCACATATTCTTCCTTACTATGATATGATCTGATGGGTGCTAGATCATGTAGATATCCTGACCAGAACCATCATCAGCAAGCAGAAGGTCACTATTGGGACCTTTAGACTAGAACACTTACAAGCGATGTACACGTTGTCATCGATGTCGAGCTTCACTTACAATGCTGAATTTTTGGAGGATTTTAAACAGAAGGAATGCGAGAAATACGACAAAAGCTTATCTGATTTGATCAAGGATTGGGTCTCACACCCCGCGAAGTTCAGGGAAGATAGTAACAGAGTTTATTCCATATCTTCCTTGGAACCACAGTTCAAATACATAGCAATGATGACCTGTAGATTGTATGGGAGGGAGGACACCACACATTGTTTCCTCCTGTGGGTACCTCTGATGCATATTATCGTGGAAGCTTGTTCCTTTGACTGGGCCAAACTGTTGTCAAATAGTCTAACCAGTCGAATTGTAGAATATCGGATGCAAAGGGTAAGTGGGAAGGCCACTTCATTTTTCATGTCTACATACATCATGGACGTCGTGTGTTTCATGATGCCTTTTCCCTTAACGAGCTGGAGCTGGGCTCCATCTGATGATGAGCCTAACCATGTATACCATTCAAAGATATGGGAGGATAAGGCTATAGATTTCATATACAAAATTTTCAATTGGGTAATGGTACCGATGCACGTCACCATCTTCGGTAATCCATCATACAGGATCTTAGATAGCATCATGGCCAATTTGAGCAATGTAGCCGACTGGTACATGGAGGCATAATTTTCATACTTCAGGGTTTTCAGCACCTCTGTTCCTCCGCATGCTCTACCATTATTTATACCTGATAGGCTAGCTTGTCGCAAGATCACCAGGCAAACCGTGATTGGTGGCATAAGAAAAGAGCTTAAAGGATTTTCGAAGAAGGTATGGCCACCTTTCCCCATTCATTTGAATACCTATTCTTTATTAGATTTTGGGCATGCAAAGGCTGAGGCAACAGCCTTGGAATATATTAAATTGGTCAACATTGAATTCAAGAAACACAACCCACACGGGGTCATGAGTAATCACACGGCTAGTTGTGGCCTTAAAATATTTGAACATGAGAATTCACCTCATGATGATATTTTCCGAGGCGCGAGATCTTATGTCGAAGTTTTGGGTCAGATACAAGCCCTATTGCCTAAAGAGAGGGCCGATGTTTTCAAATTCCAAGAACACCGGCGAAGCTGCCTTCCCCCAGTATTGTAGGGTGAGAACCCAACGACCGTAGAGGTGCATCAGACAGAAGTTGAGGGCTCCAAATATTCAGCACCCGACCAAGAAGAACACCAAGAAAGGAAAGAGCAAACTGGGGGCCCAAAATAGGAAGCCGAGACTTCCAACCCTCCGAGAAAGCCAACCTCGGTTGTTACTCCAGGGAAATCATCTAAGCAGATCAACAATCCCATCATTTCTGTTACCCCCTACAGTCCACAAAGGGGATACCAGACACAGGTTGGATTTTTAGCGAAGAATTAATGCCCATAAAAATGGAAGAGCTACCTCCGAATGAATTCTTCTTCGATAAGAAGAGAAAGGCTATCGTGAAACAAGAACTTTACCAAGAGGCAGGTACAGTATCCAAGAAATTTAAAATTTTAACTGATGAGAGAGCTATGAAAAAAGAAGAATTTGCAACTCAAATAGCAGGAACATTGGGGGTTTTCACTACAGCCAACCAATATTCAGTCGAGACCCTAAATGATCAGTTAAAGTGAAAAAATTGTTTGATCAAAACATTGGAGGCTAAAATAGCTACAACAGAGGTCGCTGCCAAAGATCAGGAGAATACATGTATAGAACAAGCTAGAGTAGCTGATCAAAAGGAAATCGAGCGGCTCAAGGCTGATCTCGAACAGACACAACTGATGGCTCATACAAGTCAGATGCAGATAGGCCAGCAAGGAGAATTGATAGAGCAGCTACAAGACAAATTAGACTTCCCTGAAAGCTAGGTAATCGATATCGAGATATTTCAATCCCAAGCTATAGAAATTAGAAAAAGAGTGTCGGCAGCTCAGCAAGGTCTACTTGCTAAGGTGGAAACGATTCAAAAAAACTACCAACTTATTGATCGAGTATTGGAAAACCTCACTCTCAGAGAAAAAGAGGCTGGGGCGGCTCAGGTTGCTTTCCAGGAGGCTGTTATAGCCATGACGAAAAGGGAAATAGGCAGTAGTTCCAGGTTTTCCATCTCAGAGCAGACCCGAGGTAACATCTTGTTGAAAGAATGGGAGCGTAACATATCCAAAGGCAGACAACAAACTAAAGAGGTAAGAAAATCTTGTGAAGAAACTTTCAGTTTTCTAGATGGGATTTGGTTGGGTCCCGATGGTGAAAGCAACACTGGGATACTGGGCCAGATCAATACAGCCAAACATTTTCTCAATACCAAGGAAAATGAAGAAAAAGAGTTGGTTGAAATATCACAAATAACCCAGACGGACATAGTCCAAATAGTTAAATGGCTAATTAAACCAAGTGTACAATTATGTTCTATCAGTGCCAAAGACCAACATGTAAAAGGAAAGTTGCCAAAATTGGTGAAGGATTGTTACACTTTTGAGGCCAATAATCAAGCATAACCTTCTAAGTTGATATCCTAGCTGGTGGAGAAGTGCATCATTTGCATAGAGCATGTGAAGAGGTAGGTTTTCGGTACCAAATAAAGACAGAGACAAAGAATTGAAACATTTAATCTCCTTTGTTGTAACCAAAAACCTTTGGAACGATTGAGATTCCAACATATAAAAATTTGTATAAATATACACTTTGAACAAACAAAACAGGCTGGACCTTTTTGGTCGATTATAATAGAGGCTATCTCCTTTTGAATTAATACAAAGAAATCCAGAGACTCCTAATTCTGTCAAGACTGTGTTATGAGTTTGTTTCTTCTGTGATTTCATTTTCATTTTCATTTCGCTTATATATGTCTGATGAATGTTTCATTGCAATTTAGTAAAACTTCTACTGTGGTGATCAATTTTTAGCCATCTATATTGTTTGCAGTTTTTCCTCTGTATCGGCTATTAGCAGGTACAAGACCTATGAACCTTTTAGGTTGTCATATTTTATGCTTCATCAGATTCCTTCTTATCTTATTTTCTTCTTTTGTTTACAGGGTGAGATTATCCCTTGATAGGAGCCTCGTGTTATAGATAGCTTAATGTTTTTTCTCACATTTCACACACCATTTATTTAAAATATAACTCAGTTACGAAAAAAGGCCTTTGGTTTGCATTTAATCTTTGATATTGAATTCAAAAGTTCTCTTTTATAAGATCAAATTGATACAACATAAAAAACCTTGAACTCACTTTTAATTTACTGTTCCTCTATGATAGTCCCCATAGTAAGAAAGCCTAATATTGAACCCGGTTTATCGGATCAAACCCATATCGCCTTAAATATCTTCGATACTATACTTAAAACAACCACCACCTGGGTAGAACTTGAATGTTCATGGGCCGCAATTGAATAGGACATAAACATCTAGGAACAATTGGAAGTGAGACAACGACAACATGGAAATCAACCTTAGCTTCCTCTACCAAAGGTTGACTCTTCTCCCTTTTTTATCCTTTACTCACTTTCGGATGCCTAGACACTATACTTTCTAAGCCTTAAGTATAGACTCTGGAACAACATCTTTTTGGCACCATTGTTGGGGACGAAGTTACGAAACCTTTTCCCTGGGAAGAACGACATTCTTGGAAGTTTCACCCTTTGATAGTGAATAAAGAGTGAACACCCTTTAAAGTATTTTCTTATCTTTGACTTGGCAACTCCATGTTTAAATAAGATGGCATCCGATCGAAGGAATACTAGACAAAACCCAGAGGGAAAACAGACCACGCCTGTTTCTGATCCCAAAATAATACTGAAAACTAGAGGTTCCCTTAAGCCAACTAGAACAATCTACCAGCTTAAGTACCCACAACCCAAGACCAAGAGTTCTTTCGAACCTTCAACTTCGCATAGTTCCCCTCCTGAAACCATCAATCCAATTTTAGCTAGCTTTGAGGTTAAAATTGAAATCCATCCGACAACCTCTGTCATTCACAAAGGTAAAAACCCTGCAATGAATTTATTGGCAGTTGATATCTCACCGACTCTTCATTTAGATTTCATGACCTCACCGAGTCTCGAAGACTATACCATACACTCAGATTTCACGCTTGCGGGTTCCCCTGATTACATTTCTTGCAAGTCTGAAGAGCAAATTCCTTACATCCCTTATCACCCATCTTTGTTTTTCTCGTCTCATGAAGAAGCTAAAGATTCACTTTTAGTGTTCTAGAACCCTCTATATAATACACAATTTCCCTATCCAGTAGTATTGATGGCAGCCTCCAGAGGAGGAGGAGGAGGGGTTTTAGGAGGTGGAGGGGCTCCAAGAGGAGGAATGGGAGGTCAAGGGCCTCCCCTGCCTCCCAGAGTTTTCTCTAAAGTGGTGGCGATATATGCACCTTTGGTCCTACCCGTCCCTCTTCATGACCTGCCTGAAAATTATACAAAAAACTTACCAAAATTTACCGGGGAAGGAGACTTGACCGTAGCCAAACATATAAACGTTTTTGATCAATTCGTGGATATCCTAGGTCTCGAGCACGAAGACATGTATTCGAGGTTGTTTTTTCAAACATTCAAAGGATAGGTACGAACCTGGTTTCGAAGCCTACCCGTAGGATCGATATTATCCTACAATGCCCTAGAAGACTCCTTCCTTAGACAATGGGGCGAAAGGAAAGACCACTTGTATTATTTGACCAAGTTCGGATCTTTAAAGAAAAAGATTTTGGAAACAGTTATGGAATTTATTCAAAGATTTAACAAGTTGTATAATAAGATCCTAGTTGAAGTTAAACCATCCCAACCTGCAGCCAAAGTAACCTTTGCGGGAGCTTTCGAACCTGATTTTTCCCTTCTCTTAAGGGAAAGATGAGGGGCTACCTTAACTCAAATGCAGGATGATGCTGTGGAAATCGAATCTAACATGATGGCATCTGGCAAGTTGAAATCTAAGGTAGAAATGGGAAACTGAGAAACCAGAAGTTTTAGGGAACAAGCGGGACCCTCGGGGTCTAAAGGATCTACAGACAATAAAATGGATGATATGGCTAGGATAATTAAGGAGTTGTTGAATAAGATTTCCATAATGGAGCTAGATCAATCCAAGGCTGATCCTTTCGTTAAAAGAGAATTCAAAAGAAATCCCAACCCTCAAAATCAACAAAGGCAGATTAAAAATGAAGACCAGAAAATCCAAACCCCTTTAAAAAATGAAAAACTTATAGGAGGAAATGACCTAGAAGATTTCAAGGGTCTAGAAGAAGATGTGACAAATTTGGATGATGATTGCACTCAGACTTATGTAACTAAAGAAGATTATGAGAGGTCCTTAAACACACATCAACCATCAAATGAAGATGATGATATAAACAACACTGATTTCGATGTATGTCAAGAAACAACTGATTTTGTAATGGCTAAGATCCAACCTAGGTATAACCTGAGGTCTAAAAACAAATATGCGTTGATTCCTCAACCCAAGAAAATTCTCCCTATAGGTGAAGTATATGTCCCTGCCCCAAAAGAAATCGAAACATTTAATAACAAAATAAAAGGGGCAGACTCGCTGGATCCCAAAACGAAGGAGGTTGAGACCCAAACAAGGGAAATCAAGACAATTGAAACACACACACCGGTAAATAAACTCACGAGTAATAAATCAGCTCAGAAAAATAAGTTGGAGAAGAAAGATTCCAAGGTTTCAACCAGAGAAACGGACAAAGGTAGTGGCAGTTTTAGTTTTGAAAATGAGATAAATAGGATCAAAATATCGATCCCTCTGGTTGAATTAGCAAAGAATCCTGCATATCAAAAGTAGATAACCAAAGTGATAGGTTGTTCAGATCAAGAAAGTCAATCCAACGTGATAAATTTGGAAGATGATAAGCCCAATATCACTTTTGGTCCACATTTCTAGGGTGCCAGAGACACCGTCGCTCCTTTCTATATCACCCTAAATGTGCATGATCGACTACTGCATAACTAGATGCTAGATTCTGGAGCTTCACATAATGTGATACCCAAAATTATTATGGATAGACTAGGCTTCGAGATCACCAGGCCTTATGGAGATCTCTACTCTTTCGATTCGAGAAGAGTTAAGTGCATGGGTATGATAAAATATTTAGTATTCACCCTTGCACAGGTCCCAGTCAAAAGTGTCCTGATGGATGTAGTTATTGTTGATATCCCCCCAAAGTATGTCTTACTGCTATCAAGGTCGTGGGGAGCCAAACTTGGGGGGTCCCTCCAACTGGACATGAATTATACCACAATTTCTGTATTTGGTGGGAAACTTACTTGGTTATATAGGGAAACGAGGTTAGCCTATATAGTGAGCGATCCTCAGAATCCTAACAATTTTCCTGTTTACATTGCTAATCAAGATTTAGGAAATTGTATTTTGTTTTTTGATGATGGTATAGATAGTTGCACAAAAGAAAATTACATAGATGAGAAAGAGTCCAAAAATATGTATAGCACTGGGATCTGGAAAATGTTTTTTGACGGTTGTTACACATGATTTTGGTCATCTTGGTGATGTATTAACAATGGTGTACTTAGGCTCCCAATAAGAACTTTTTTCCTGAGAAAAGTAGATCTTGTCTCCTTCCAAAAACATATTTTCAAAGTGAGTTCGCAGGCTACATATGTGAGATCGGAAGAGC